>JAOCPT020540109.1:0-11354 GCA_026546935.2 Palythoa grandiflora | reverse complement strand
CAGACTGGCGACCAAAAGTGAAAAGTTAGTTGCCAGCGGACCAAATCCAGTCGCATTGGCGACCCCACAGGTCGCAAGGTCGAGCCCTGGCAGGGAGTACTGTTCAAGAAGCAAGAAGCTTCAGAGTTTTTCTTGAAAAACCGGGAGATTTCAGGACTTTGTCGGGAGGCTGGGAGAAAAAGGAAAAAACCGGGAGTCTCCCGGCAAAACCGGGAGAGTTGGCAGGTCTGATTTAGTGTTTTTCATCTTTTCCATGAGCACACAAAACATACTCTTTTTCCATACCCCCTCCCTAACCCCAAATCCATCCGCATAAAAATAAATAAATGATGATTTTGCTAAAATAATAATATCATTCTTCATTTTACAAAAAAATTAGAGAAGCATGCATTAAGTTGTACAATATTTTGATTTACCAAGTTACTTACCCTATTTCCAACACTTTTTTTAGGAGGGAAGCTGAAAGCCACTTTTCTTTTGAACTGATGCCGAAGCTTCAAGAATAAAAAAATAGTGTTAAAGGACTAAAACATTTACTCAAAAGGCAAGAAGAGAGAATACATAAAAATTCAGACTTTTTCTACTTCAAACTTGTTTCTTTCACCTTCAGTTTTCTTACATGTTTTTCAGATATTATTAGCTTTATGTTATACATACGAATAATAATTGTGAGGCAGAAAATCTTTGAATGAGAATTTTCAGTAAGAATCATGTTCAGAATTTGGCTAAAATGTCTTAATTTAAAAATAAGATAGGACAAAAAAGAATGAAATTTGGAAAACAAAAGGCAACATAAAGGAAAGCTAAATTCAATTTATTGGAAAATCATTTAGAAATAGCTGAAATGATTTTATACTATTTGTATTTTTAAAATATCATCACAATAAGTGTTTCAGTTTCATAGTCAAAACTAAGCAAAAGATAATGAAATTAGTGTCTGTAGGATATAATAATTATTATAGTGTACAATATAGATCATATTTCTGGACTTTTATAGTGGTGGATTTAGGATTTTCAAAAAGGGAGATACAATGAGCCCCCCTCCAGAAAATTTTAAAATATTGAGTTTCTAAAATGGTCATTTCCAGCAGCATTTTGAGACCAATTTCTTGCTCATAGATACGCCTTTTTCAAATGATTTTTCAAATGATAAATTAAAAAGCCTAACAGTGGAATTTACTGTGCATTAATTTTTTTCTTCCCTTCTTCTTTGCACAAATTTTTTTCCAGTCATCTGATCTTGCGTTAATTATTTTTCTTTATTTTGCCGATGCAAACCCCCATCACTAATGGTCCACCCCTAACAACCTATGTTTAACAAATAGACTCCATGTGTGCGTGCATCTGTTCAGAAATAGATAATAGATGACGTCAAACTGTGGTAAGAACAAAAAAGTGGCACACGAGGCGATAGCCGAGTATGTCACTGACGTTCTTACCACAGTTTTACGTCCTCTATGATCTATTTATGAACAGATGCACAAAAATATGGAATCTATAAATTGTTTTATATAATGAAAAATTTAAAAAATTGTAATGATGACGTCAAGCGTGCGTCAGTCATCTAATAGATCACAGGCGAGAACCAATCAAAATGGGAGAATAACGGGTTATTATGTAATTAGCTATATTCGAATAATTCTGATGGTGTAGTTAAAACCTTCACTCCTTGTGTGGTGTCCATTTAGATGCATTCGCATCATTCACCAGATGGTTTGATTGAAACCTTCACTCCTTGTGTGGTGTCTATTTAGATGCATTCGCATCATTCCCCTGATTGTCTGATTAAAGCCTTCACTCTTTGTGTTGTGTCCATTTAGCTGCATTCGAATCATTCACCAGTTGGTTTGATTCAAATCTTCACTCCTTTTGTGGTTGTTCCCTTCACTGCATTTGAATGATTTCCCTGATGGTGTTCCAAAATGATGCGTGGCTACGAATCGGTGCAGCTTGTGAAACAATTGAACTAGAATGAACCAGAGATTTTAATCCAGGTGAAGGAATTTCGGCATGGCTATTTGCAGAAGTTGGTCACGAATCAAGATGCTACACAACTGGCGAGCGAGATTTTAATTCTTTATTGCAATATAACTTAAATGTTACATTGTTTTGTTTTTAAGTAAGGACTAAACAAACAGTTCTAAAAGCCTAACCAATTAGATAAATAAATTTTTAAGATTTCTCCACTGCGCCTCAAATCGGAATTTATTATGCATTTTAGCAGTACGTTTTTCGATATTGTACATATATTATAAATAGTTTTGAAGACAGTTGAAAGCTGTGGGGTATTCTTCCATTTTGCTTTTGTATATATAGTATTTAGTTGTACGTATTATAAAGGTTTATTGAAATTTTCATACAGTTTTTCTCACTGTAGCCTAAAATTATGGTCACTGCTAAAATTTATAATAATTTTGTTTCTGTTTCTGCTTATAAATATACTTTTTCAGAGTTTCTTGATTTTATATGACTGACCGGTTTTCTGAATTGCATTAGTTGGGTCTGCGGTCCGTCTCTCTTCGCAATTCGCATATCTAGGACCGCTGAACCAGTGCAAGAGAGGGACGTGACTGTAAAATGGTCCAGTGAAAAAGCCTGATATCATATCACTTCACTGATATCGCTCTTTTCACTAATATATGTTTTTTTCACTGTTTTATCACATGGACATCTACCCTAGATTGTGGAAAAACATATCAGTAATCTTATTTGCCAACCTCGTTCCCAGGGCTTTCCGTATAGAGTGGCGTTCCACCTTCTAAGAAAAAAGCCCTGGGAACAAGATTGCTGCTTGCTCAGAGCAGACCTCGAACTTTTTTGTACAAAACACGCTGTGCTCGGCTCATCGGTATCGTCAAAACGTCGGTCCGGGTATTTTTCGTAAAGCCCTCGCACTAATTTATAGTACGATCATTAATTCTTCACTTCATTTGGGTGATATATGCGTTTATTTATTCTCCAAAGTATACCAAACCTCATTATATAGTGATAATAATGAATAATTCGAGCTCCTTATACGGTAGCAAGATTATACTTGAGTACAATGAATTTTGTATTACTTATAATTTAAGAAAAAGCTTGTACGGAAGTTAGCTTTTTACACAAAACTGTTTAAAATCTTTACATCATTTACATTTTATATTTTTGTTTACTGCTATTCGTATAAATTATTTTTATATCTTTACAGGAACAAAAGTTTTCAGATAGTCAAAGAGGGTGGAGCCGACTGAAATATTTGGTTCACAGTATTGAATGTTGGTTTCATAACGTGTGCTTTACCTTCACACACACAAATCTATATAGGGAATCATACAAATTGAAAGTTCTTTTTAGCCTTAATAATTTCCCGCATGATGTAGATTTTGAAATTCTGACATTTTTTAATTTAGTCCAGTCATTTTCAAAAGCCTTTTACTGAGTTGAAATATTTTTCCCATCGTTTTCTTTTTACCAGCTATAAGGCCATCCCAACTTATTTTATGTTTGCAGTTGGTTTCGAGGAAAAATAGGGGGTCAGTCGGGTAAAAAAACGTTTTTTGCGTGCATAATTTTATATGTCGCTTTATTTTAACGTATAGCGTTGTGGCTTTATCGTCAGTTTATTACTTTGTAGCGTAATAATGATAATAATAATAATAATAATAATAATAATAATAATAATAATAATGATAATAATCGGCCTTGCTAAATGCTGAGTTGAAACATAAAACAACTGGTTCGCATTCATCAGTGTCCAGACCGAATGGGTTCAGTTGCACCACTCGTAGAATAGATATGGAAATGAAATGAAGTTATAAAATTGACAAAAACATACCTGCTCTTTTTAGCTGTTATCATGTTGTGAACCGTTACTTCATTTGCATAACTTTTACTTTCAACTAAACGCTGAAAAATAACGGATGCCCCGCCTTATGAACGAGCTCACACGGAATGCTAAGGATGTGGTTAAAAATGACATCCAATCAGAATTCGTTATTCTAAGTGAATGTCCCGCCTTTTTACCGAACATAATCAGAATTCGTTATTTTAATTGAATATCCCGCCTTATAAACTATCCCATCAGAATTCATTATGTTAAGTGAATATCCCGCCTTATGAACGAACTCACACGGAGTGCAAAGGATGTGGTTAAAAATGACATTCAATCAGAATTCGTTATTCTAAGTGCATGTCCTGTCTTATAAACGAACATCCAATCAGAATTCGTTTTTTAAGTAAACATCCCGCCTTATAAACGAACATCCCATCAGAATTCATTATTCTAAGTGAATGTCGCGCCTTATAAACGAACTGACGCGCAGAGCTAAGCAGTAGTTAAAAATAACATCCAATTAGAATTCGTTATTTTAAGTGAATATCCCGCCTTATAAACGAACACCCAATCAGAATTCATTATTCTAAGTGAATGTCCCGCTTTATAAACGAATTCACGCGGAGGGCTATAAGCAGTAGTTAAAAATAACAGCCCGGCAATCAGAGTTCATTATTTTAAATCATATACATGTGAGTTAGCGTGGAGTTAGCTAAAACCTTAACTAACGGTCGTTTAAATGTTCGAGTTCTTTCAGGGCGGTTCTATTAAGGCCGATCAACTTTTATTTAAAACGTAGGACTACGTTTCGAGAAGGATGATTTGAAAGGAAAATCGTGTGCTTGTTCTTAAACTTTGGAAATATGTACAAATCTAAACATTTCACGCTAATTATCGTGCGTACAATTTAAGGATAAGAAAGCCAAAAAAGAGGAACAGGGTCTAAAATTATAAATTGTGTTTTAAAAAAAGTTTACGTGTGCTTGATTGCTTACTACTTTCTGTCCCGATGAGATAAATATACATGGAGCACTGATCTTCCTCGTAGTTTGAGAGGGGAAGACAATGACCTGAGCAGATGACAAAATCAGTGCAGCAAGACAAGAGAGAGACTCAGTACTTTCTGTTTTTGTTGACAAGTGATTATTTGCCAACTTAATTAAGTGATAGGATACTGATATTGAAGTTTGCTTTCCTGAGATCAAAGCTGTGTCACTGCGGTTGCTGTCCTTTCACGCTTCCCTGACCTGACGCAGAATCGCTACATCTCGTGTACTTCTGGCGGGCTCATTTCCTCCATAAAGTGTTCATCTTTGTAAATATTTGAGGCAAAGGAACGAGGTCGATAATTTCTGTAATTTTTCTCGGTCATTAAAAAGCCTTGGCATTCGTGATTCGTTGCGTTCATTGTGCATTTTGTATAGAGTTCCACTTGGGCAGAGATATAGCTTAACGGTGCTGGGCCTGGGGAGACCACATAGTAATGGAAATCTTTCAGCTTGAACTTACTTCCAAGCTTTTTCCGAGCGACTTCTCTCATTTTGACGATTGCCAGCTGACCGATCATGTACGCGGTCGCTTGTCCCGGTCCGGACTGATAGCGAGTTACTTCTTTCTCTGCCACATCTGTACTGTCCCACGCATATCTGGAGAAAAGATTAAGCGCTTCAGCACGGGACATTCCTTTGTAGTGAAGTCCTGTGTCCACAATTAGCCGCAGAGCTCGCCATATTTGCCACTTGATCATCCCGTATTCGTCCAGAGGATGTTTTTTGTACAGCGCTGTGTCGAGAATAAAAGAATTAGGAATGAATTTAATAGTTTCAAGTCAAGTCTGCACTTTTGCCTAACCCAAGAAGAAACTGTTTTCCATCTTTTCCTAGAATGAAACTGCACTACATTCTTTAATTTGGAAAAACGTTAATGTTTTTCTGACGAAACGCTACATTCAATCTTCTTAAAAGGAGACATTTGTTTTGGAAAAAATATAATGAAGCCTGATCCCCAAATAAATCACTGTACTGGCAAAAGATCACCTATTTAAATGCAGACTAGCACTTGAACAGCCATCTCTTGCTCACTATTTGCACACAGTGAAACAAGCAGAAAAAATAGACTCGAATCATTTCACCACCAAAAGAAATGGGAAAATCTCACCAATTCTTTAGCCTTGACAACTGACTAGATATTCTAAGATTTCCTAAACCTTTGCAATAGATTAACAAGCTATACATTTACTTCCTGGCTATATTATACAATCACGTTATGCAAACATGAAGAAAATATCTTGTAAATAATGCAACAAAATACTAATTATAAAGGGCAGGGGGAAAAAATAATAAACAAATAAAGAGAAGCATACAGAAAAATGACAGCACGAATACTACAAAATCCCATACACTGAGAGCGTCTATGGCCCCAACACGACATTAGTAGAGAGAGTTACTTTCAGAAAAGCAAGTCCCACGAAATATACAGCTAAACTTACGTCATGTCTTCTCATTGATTGAATAGAAATTGAAAAGGTTTGTCTTACACGCAAACCGAAAACATAAAATAGCTTTGACTATACAGCTGTGTTGAAGTCGACTTGAAGAGGAGATGGACGCTCCTAGTAATGAGCTCCTAGCTTTGTCTACTATTGTGTTATAGAGTTTAAGCGAAGAGAGGAATATAAACGCGTCTACAGTAATGTAAATAAGGCAGCGGCACAGTAAATTGAAATGGGTTATTATTATGTGTGACTGCAGCAACAAAACATTGCGCAAAAAGCTTATGTTTCCTATGTAGAACCATGCTGTCTACCATTTTGTATAGCTTGCATAAGTAGCACAGCTGACAAATGAACTTTGGAAATAATATTTACTCATGTATCTGTGATCATGCCAGAACTTACTTGTGTCTTTGGCAATCAGTGGGTTTTCAGCATAAAGAGCCCAACCTTCGGAAAAAGCTGTGTAACGACTTTTGAGCAGGAATCCCAAGATTGGACCACATCTATCCCTGAAATGAATCAACTGTTACAAATAAGCCATTTTACAGCTGTTGTAAAAGTTGTGTTCTGATAAGAAATAACTTTCAAAAGTAAAGTCTACGGAGAAGAAAGCTGAAAGCTAATTAAATTTCTATTCATGACTATCTCCCTCCTACACACTGCTTTACATACGACTCCTTAATTCATTCATTTCACTTGAAGTCGTGCAACCATTTCAACGGGCCAAGTTTTTACCATAAGAATACTATTAACGATATAAATTACGTTTATTACTGCTACTTAGACCAATTGTAACTTACCTAACGTCGGTTTTTTATACTTTTGACACAAACACAGTATGTTAACTATTTACAAGTAGGCTAACCACCTGGTTAGCCTAGTTGGTAAGGCACCAGTCTGCCGTGCGGGAGGCTCGGTTTCGATTCCTGGCCGGACCTCCACTCAGGGTCTTAAAATAACTGAGGAGAAGGTGCTGCTTTTGCTCTAACATCTGCAAATGGTTAGACCTTCACGTCTTCTCGGATAAGGACGTTAAACCGTAGATCCAGTCTCTCGACCCTTCTATTAAAGGATTTAAAAGAACCCTCACACTTCTCGCAAAGAGTAGGGTAGTGATCCCTCTGTTGCGGTCTGTTTTTTCCACTGAGGGCCCTTCTTATCGGCTGCCAGTTCCGCCTTAAATATGTGAGCCGCTTAAGCGGACTTTCTAAGACCCTCAACTGTCAAATCCTGTATATACTAGCCCGTAAAAAGGTTCTCAAAAGCCCCGAGGGGAGAACTTCAAGTGTATATATATCATACCAGCATCATATCATTCTTTCACGTCGTCGACTGCATCGCCGTCCTCACTTCTCAAGGTCCCTATTGCCGTCGTAGTTGGAATAAATGTCAAATAAAAATGTGCTGCAACAATTTTTGTTCCACCCACGTTTTAGTTGTGGGAAGTATCAGTTGAAATGTCATTCTCATACTACGATGATGGGCATCATTTCCTTTAACCCGTTATTTAACAATTATTTCACAAACGCGCGTTGGATATGAGATGATAAATAGCTGACGAGGCGCGAAGCGTGGAGTTGGCTCTTTTCACTTCATATCCAACAAGAGGTGAGTGGAATAGCTGTTTTATTAAATTTATTTAATTCTAAACAATTAGACACTCAGAAATTATAGTCAAATCTTATTGAATTCTGTTTCACTTTTAAGAAACACGAAATACGTTTCCATATTAGGTCATTCGTTATATGAGCTGATAACCGAGATTAAGTGAACCAATCAGAAGGCTAGAAACGCGATATGCGAGGTTGGAAATTTGTCAAAAATCAATGACTGCGTGTCTATAGAAAGTCTACGCAACCGCAACATTAGTTTTCATCTCTTCATATTTTACTTTATTCCTTTTAAATTTTATCTCTCTTTATAGGAAACTTGTGTTTGAACTGGATCTGGCCCAGAATCAGACCTGGAAAGTGAAAGAAAAGGATATATTCTTCCACAAGTCTCCGTACAACCACTCGATACGCTCAGTGCAACAGGTAAAGTTAAAACAAAGCGTTCTTTTTTTTAAAAATCAACAGGTATTTAGTTTTGATCAAAATTATGCTGGAAATGGAAAACAATTAACTCCAGGGCTGCAAATAACAACAGGTCATCGGACATTGGCAGACCACAGTTTGTTCATACCGAACAAAACCCTAAGTGTGGTTGGACCTGATATCTGGACAATTTTGACAATTTTGTTTTGTCCAACTGAGATCATGGTGTCTTACAGAGGCATGGTTGGTGCAGTGGTAAGATTTCTGCCTTCTAACCACAAGGTCCCAGGCTCAGCCAAGTGTGGAACGTTTGCGTGATCTTCTTTTCTGCCAAAGTTGACTCAGCTTTTCATCCTCCCTAGTTATTTGCAGCCATGTAAGTCTCCAATTTCTTGAAGAATTTATCATAAGAAACAAAAACACCTCTATTTGAACCCTGAAAATATTAAACTACAACTGCTAAAGATCAGTTTTGTAAATTTATGAAGTAAGAAAACAAAAAAAAGCCACACTGGAATACCAACCCTAAAACTTTCAATGGTATGATATTTATTGTTGTCTATCTTAAGTTTCATGGTGCTGAAGTCCATTGGATGGGAGATCACTCGTGAGTACCCAGGTGCTATATTATCATTCACTGGATAAGCAAAGAACCCATTTACATCCTTCCTAAAACAGTAAAACAAGAAAAGTTTAGCAAAGAAGGTCATAAATCATTAGTATAAATCTACATCTTGGAAGTAACTAGAGAAGACATATTCTTATTGACACAACCTTTTTCTCAGAAGAAAAAAGTTCTAAGTTCCTAATGCAAATCGAGCCCATAGCCCTCTGATTATCATTATAATTTATAAACTTTATATTAAAACTTCACTATGCTGTTTAAATTATTTCAACTTACAACTATTAAAAGTAATTGCTTAATTTTGAACCTCAAACATCACATTTTAAGCATTTTAACCCTTTCAGCCCCAAGTAATTTATCAACATCTAACTTCTCCTAACATAACTCAAACAAAATAATATAACTGGTAATAAGAAATAAGGAATTGATCAAAGTGAAATAAGCTGTGGAAGTTGAAAAACCAAATTCTCCCAAACTGCTAATATAGAAAGTATGGAGCTGGGTTGGGAGAATTTACCAACGCATATTTTGTTGTGCTTGGGGTTTAAAGGTTAATTGGTTTATTCAATCTCGATTATCACCTCATAATCTTTATACCAATAATGGTATGACCTTATATGGAAACTTTTCCAGTCGTTTTGCAAAAGCAAAACAGAAATCAATACATAGACTTTGGTTATAATTTCTAACATCTAATTGTTCAAAATTGATTTGAAAATTAATAAAACAATTATTCCACTCACATCTTGTTGAATATGAGGTGAAAATAACCAACTCTACATTTTGCATCTCATCAACTATCTACCATATTTTGCGGACTATAGCCCACACTGCAGATAACCCGCATCCCCATATTTTTATCACCAAGAGGAACAAAAGTTAACAGATTACCCGCATCGGCATATAACCTGCACCCTTAATTAATTCATTTCTTCCACATGTATTCATCACATTTAACTGTTAAAGCACCATAAAACAATTTATTTACGAGAATGTAAAAATGAAAATATCACAAAATGTTCAGCAAATAACCACTTTTATAAAACTACAACGAGCAGTTGTGTCATAACGTCATGATAAGTGTAAAATTTTCAAGCAAAAGATATTCACTAGATTGCAGGCAAAGTCCTATTTTTTTTCGTTTCTGTTTTAGTATTTGATTCCTTGGTCTGGCTTTCCTAATAATTGAACAGTCGATTGAAAAGTAAAAATCTGCCGTCATAAACAAGAAAAGGTTGGGAACAACACTGTCACATTCCCCAACTGATTGTAGCATGTAATCACAAGGGCAGGAAGACGGCACATGACCTTGGACAAGTGCTTGGTTATGAGTGGCTGCACATGCGTGACAATGTCAATAAATATTACTATATCGCCCTCCTTGCAGCCAGGAGCTGAATTACGAGGACACGGCTCAACGAAGTCGGACCAGCAGCATTTTAAAGGTGCACTCATCTCACACATACAAGAGTTACAGACACATACACAATTGCAGCCGCTTTACAGCCCATGTACAACCTCGGAGCACAGCACCACAGCCAGACGAAATAAGCTGGGAGTGGATTTTTGCTGAGGGAGGAAAACCGGAGTACCCGGAGAAAATCCCTCGGAGTCAGATTGAGATCGACAAATCTCAGCTCACGTGCAGAACCCAGGAGTCGAACCCAGGTTGTAGAGGTGAGAGGCGCGAGTGATGACCGCTACGCCAACCTGACTCCTTGATATGAGTGTTAAATTGTAATTGATCATCAAATGTGACACCCAATAGCTACATTTGACATGTACTCTTTACACTATTGTTCATAATGTTAATTCAGTTCCTTGTTTCGTTGTTTTTGTGTTCCAAAGCTAAAAGACTGAAATTTTTTGTCATGATTGCATTTTAACATATTTTGCTTGTACCATCTTGAGATAGCGTTTCCTTCAACTGCGAGTACATCTTGTACGATGTCAACCATTTGTCCTGCTGTGTAAACCTGGTGATTGTCTGCGTACATCATTAAATTACTATTCCCAATGTTGTATACCAGATCATTTTGGTATACATGTATATTCCAAATTAAAGGGCCAAAATTTGAGCCTTGAGGACACCCTTTGCTGATTTTTTGCCATTCGCTCGTAACTTCCTCTCCGATTCTAATTCAAGTTCTAAAACGTGATAGAAACACAAGCATCGCGGTTTTTGTTGCTTTTAGAATATTGTTTGCTAAACAAATTTATTGATTTGAAAGGTTTCAATACTTTGCATCAAGAAAGCAGTGGCGATGATTTTTGCCATTGAATCAGAGCATCCGTTTTATAGGATCTATTTTGCATGTATTGTCTGGGACAAAATTCCCTCAAACCTTAAAGAACTAAATGTATACGAATTCTCAAAACAACTGAAAC
>JAOCPT020540070.1:0-11355 GCA_026546935.2 Palythoa grandiflora | reverse complement strand
AGGTCCTGCTAATTTATCAAGAGCTCCGCGAACGACCGCTTGCTTGAGAGATGTAGGAGGAGGTGTTGGTAGAAGGAATTCCTCTTCTCCATCATCTTCGTCGGACCAATTGTCAGGCGGTAACGGTGTCGCGATAGCTTTGGCCAATGTGTCTTGCTTGCGAGAGAAGTGGGAAGGTGTTTTGAGTTTGCCCTGAGTGGATTTCTTGGGAGGTGGTGTTGGTGGTAGGCGTCTTTTTTTTGTGGGAGCTGCTTTCTTCATCGTCTGGGATGTTCCTTCTACGGTCTTGGCCAGACGTTGTAACCATTTTTCTAAACGGGTGGTCACCAAATCGCTACTACCATCTTCTCCTTCGGGTTCGTCAGTGTCTCCGGCCGGAGGTAATTGACGCAACCGTTTATTGATTTTTCGTAACTTACGGCTCAAAGGACGAATGCGTGCCACGGCTTCTTCGTCGGTGAGACGTTGATCTTCTAAGAGTCGTTTCTTGGCAGCAGCCGTCTTACCTCCTTCGTTTAACCAAGCATTACCCGTCAATTGATTCTTGAAATAAGCGACGTCCTGCGGGGCTTCGTCTTTGGGTATCAAAATCATTTCATCCATCGTGCTGTTCTTAGGGAAGAACACACCGACACACGTCGCGTAATCCTGTCCAAAAACCTTGACCACGTTGACGAAGGAGAACCGTTCGTCGCTTGCGAACCGAGTTTTTAGGACGTCCTATCTCGCGCAACGGTTCTTTATACTGGCGTAAGCGGGCCATCAGGGCTGGATCCAGTGGAACGTTGTTCTTCAAAGTATTCATGACGATTTCACTGACGGCATTGATTTGATCTTTGTTAGCATGTTGCAGTAACTGTTGACGTCGACGAGGACGGCTGTGTGCTGTCAACAAAGCTTCCAGAAAGGGAGCTTGACGATCCAACCGTTCGCTCAAGGCTTTGGTCATTGTATTAATTTATCCACGGCGTAATGACCTATCCCACTGGCGGCTCCGGTAGCAGCGGCTGTGGCACCGGCTAATCCCAATCGTTTGAGATTCTTTTTCGTGGCTCCTCGTTTCAAAGCTTTGCCCGATCGTAGACCCACTGTCTTGGTAAAACGACCCACACGTCGTATCAATTGAGGCACTACCCGTAGAAACCGAGCCAACCCACGTCCACGCTGTCGTCGCGATAATCGAGTCCTTCGTCGCTTCATGGTTGTCTTTATAGTCCTGGGGAATGTGCTCGGTTCTATTTATTTGAAGAGTAGAGGTAACATACTCAGCCCAGCCATGATGGCTCCTACTCCTTTCCCTTTCATACGAGGTCGATATCGTTTTAACCCTCGTCCTCGATGCGAGCGTGGGCGTCGTCGTCGACGGCCAGAGGTGCGTTTACGGCGTGCCATGGTGTTCCTTCTTCTTCGTTGTCTTGTTTCCATCCACGTACGTACGGGGCAGGTCGTCCTTTAAATAGGCGCGACGAATGGTGTCTGGTAACGTAGGTGCCAGATCGATGATTAAATGGTGGGTACAAATGATGTCACTGGTACTAGGGACGGTCTCGGGGGACAGTAATTTGGCATACGTCGCGGCTGCAAAACGACTCATCACGATTAAACTGTCGTACCGTCGATAATCCAACCATCCTTTGAGGATCATGGTCACCCACGTCAAACCGGCCGTGATCCATACATTGGCT
Source organism: Palythoa grandiflora (assembly GCA_026546935.2). Classification (NCBI taxonomy): domain Eukaryota; kingdom Metazoa; phylum Cnidaria; class Anthozoa; order Zoantharia; family Sphenopidae; genus Palythoa; species Palythoa grandiflora. Next base: position 9,670 of record JAOCPT020540070.1, on the reverse strand, counting down.
AAAACAGGACCGAGAATCGTTCCCGTCGACGCCAGGGTCAAGGCCAAAAAAGTCAAACAGGCTCGGGTCCATTTTAAACGTAGATAATGTTGACGATGACACCACCATAAGAAACGATAGCGTTCCCATAACACGGGTGAAAGACTCATCGTTGTCGTCGAGGCGAGGGTGTTGTGGAAGGTCCAGAGGTGCGTGTCGAAGTACGTCGCACTTGGGGTGGTCGACCGTCTTTAAAGACAGTGGTGATGGTATTGGTATGAGTAACGGCTTGAATGTTCCTTCCTTCGATCCTTTGATCTTCATCTTGGCGTAATTGTCTCAAGAGACGACGGATTTCGTGTTGTCGCGACGGATGGGGGGATCGTGATCCTGAGGAGGAGGAGGAGGAGGTCGACGGCGACGAGGGTTGTTGTTGTGGCTGTGGTAGTAGATCGTGTAACTCCAGACGTTGGGATAACTCTTCGGCCGGTCGCGGTTGGAGGCGACGTTGTTGCCGAGCTCGGTCGCGGGCAGCTCGATGCACACGTGTCGTGCCTGTGTTGGTCGCAGTCACCCGTGGTGTAGTGAGACGACCGATAGGGGCTGGCCGTGTGGGACGTCGGGGCAAAAACGTTTCGGCAGCCGTTTGAGCTCCAGGTTGGGCTAAAATTTGATCGACGACATAGGACTCGGCAGCGGGTGGTCGACGAGTCCGTCCAACAGGGGGTGGTAAGACAGGATCCAGCGTCACGCGGGCGTCGTGGAGAGCTTGAGCAATGGTATTAGACTCGTCGTCGTCGTCTCGTCGGAGAAGGTCGGAAAAGCTGGGGGTGTAGAGTTCGTCGTCGTCCATGGTCTTCTTCGCGACGGGCAAATGTACTGGCGTAGCCTTCGCCTTCTAAGATGTTGGTGTACAGCCGATAGGTGTCGTTACTGGCCGGGTGCAAATCGATCATCAAGTACGTAAAAGGTCGGGCGGTGGCTTTCATATATACACGTAAAGCTTCTCGCCAATAGGTCGGAAACATCTGTTGTAATAAGATGCGGATGCCTGTCTGATCGCGAGGGTTCTTGAACACCACGATGTAGTGAGCATTGCGCGATATGGTCTTGGCATATTTACCTCGGGGAAATAGATCTTGCACCAAGTAGATGACGGTGATGTTACGATGATGCGAATCTTTGGTAAAGAGATCCAGTACTTTTTTATCGTTGCCTCCTTCGTCCATCAGATCATCCAACACTAACAATCCTCCTTTCGTGGAACGAAACCAAGCCTCCAGATCGGTGAGGGTAGGCAATCCGGCGTGAAACCGTACCCCTTTCTTTTTTAAGGGCACGAACTTGTCTTGCCAGGCTCCGTAACAGTAGTGGATGTTTGGGGGTAAGCCTCGAAAGTACCGGCGAGGATTACGGAGTAATTGGCTGACGAACACCGTTTTCCCCGATCCCGAAGGACCAGCCACCAAAATACTGGACGGTGTCCGAAAGAACATGATGCTCGCACTAGTCCCTCTCCGACGTCCGTGTTTTTATTTGTACTGTTTTTTCAAATTAGATTTTAGTCGAATTCTGGCAAGGAGACGAGTTGCCCATGTTTCACACCCACAAAGTGGATCGTTATTGGTGTCCCTATACGGAGCACTGGACTTGGCACATCCATGCTAAGTGTGCCTACTATGCCTTTCGTTCCTATTAAGTAAGTTTTTTCTTGTAGATTGTAGAATCCTGGCACGATTGGAATGGCATACCCTTCCCTTTCTTTCACCTTCATCTCATTGACCGCTACTGGTGTCCTATTTTACAACAATGGGACTGGCATTTCGACGAAGAATGTGGTCTGGGCGAGGGGTGGTGGTCCTAGTAAGTACGTCTTTTGTTCATGTTCTAGATCATTCTGTGGGACCTGTTCCTTTTGGAATACACCCGCCATACCTCCGTGATGGTCGTCTATACGCGTCTAGGTGCTATTTGCCCTCAACCCTGGGAATATCTCCATTATAAGGATCTGGCTGTCGATGACGAAGGCGATCTATGCATCACACCCTATTAGGTATGCTTCTTTTGTATTGTAGGTGGCTTTGAAGTATTCTCGGTCCAATTTCTTTACCCAATGGTTTGGGAACCTCTTACCCTGCAGTTCGTCAAGACTCTTTCATCGCCATTATACTCATATCTATAGAGACCAGGGAGATCTGTGCCTCGTTCTGTTTTAGTGAGTATCTTTTTCGGTCGTAGGTGGCCCTCATGTACCATCATCATACTTTTTATCCCCGCTCCTATCGACGTTGGCCCGTCCATTACCTCAATCATCGCTATCAGGGTACACGATGTATCACCCATACTCATTATACCCAGGTGGACAGTCGACCCTTCCTAGGACGTCGTGCCAATGTCGTTGTCTTGGTCCCTTATCAGTTTCCCTAACACCGAGTAAGTTCTTTTGACTCTTTATTGAAACATATGTTGTAACATGTAACGTTGCATCCAACGAGCAATGACCGCATCGTTATACACATAATCGTGCGGTCGAAACAACTCTAGAAAATGACGAAATGTTCGTCCTCGACTACGCTCGATTAAGAATCTTAAAGCATAATGTCCGCATGTAGCACTATTCAAGGCTTGTAAACTCTGTGTATTGGCTTCGGTGATGGTCCAATGACGACGTAACCAGGTTTGTAAGTGCGGCGTACTATGCGACGCTAATGGTAATCCATAACTGTCCATGATCTGACACAGATCACCATCGGTCCACAAAGCAATCCAATGACGTCCCGGTCGATGATGAGGATCGGTATTGACGATGTAGGCTTGTGGCCGATGACGGATCGGTTTCGGGGGTAACGTGTCGGCAGCATACACGCCAGCAAAGTATTCGGTCAACGTTGCATCATGACGGACCAACTCTTCTAATTCGTGGTCACTTAAGGCTTGGAATTCCATTTTTGCTTTACTCTAAGAAGTTGTACAGCACAGCACCATTGGGGTCCACGTTCAAGACTGCCTCGAATTGACCAAAGACACAGATATTTATAGCATGGCCTATATTTTGACCCAGTACGGTCTCCAGCCGTAAATCACCTTTCTTTTTGGGACTGAGGGCAGGACCATCGGCTCGACCATTGGCTGTGTTATCAAAGACGTACAGCGTACAATTGCCACCCGTACCCCACATGGTTTCGGTGACCATCGGGGCTTCGCCTCGGTCCAGATAGCCTCCTGCCTCTAAGAACCGATAGTAGCCCACGGCATCGCGTTCGCGGCTGTTATGCACCAACCTCAGCGTTTCGTAAGGATACTCTTCACTGGCAATGAACTGTTTGATGGTTTCCAGGTGAAACTTTTCAAAGGCAAAGGGATGACGGGTCAGGGTTCCATTATCGGCTTCGTGATGCAAGAGACCCACGATCATGCGCTGAGGAATCCTTCCTTCAAAGATGTTGGACTGACGAAACGTCCGGACGTTGGCGCCCAAGTTAAAGGTTCTCAGTTCGCCCCGTACGGTGGCAATCTGTATACTTCGTCGCTGCACGTGACGGGCCTGGGCAATCTGTTTGTACAGTGGGGGATTGATGACCACCACACACATGTGGAAGTAAAACTGTAACGTAGTGTCGTCAAAGGTTTTTCCTCCGGCTCCTGTTCCATTGAGGTAGTAGGCTGGACTGTTGAGATGAAAGGTAAATTTCTGTTCGATGCCTGGGGGAATCAATTTGTTACAGTAGAACACTTCATGATGGGGTTTGAAGTGAAAGATCCGTTTGGCTGCGCCTCGGTATTTGATGGTTTCTGTTTTACTACTCTTCACAAACGTTTGCTGGGCTTTCGATAGTCCCGTAAAGTCGGCATGACCGGCTCCTCCATTGGAGGCTGTGTCCATTTTGTTGGCTGTCAGGACGTCTGGGGCATCGATGGGACACAAGCCCGTGACTGGATCCAGGGGAAACCATCCTTCAGGGGCCAACAAACTCCCTCCATCCAAAGGGCCATAGTTCATCAGGTAACTGAGGTAGGCTTTCTTGGCATAGGAATCGGTCTGTTCGTTGAGCAACACACCATTCCATTGCAGCAGGAATTGCTTGATGATGGTATGGATGAAGTTGATGGTGACCACAAAGGTTGTGTTGCCATCCACGTTGCTGCCATCGCTTTCCTTCAGGATCAATTCGGCCGTAAAATACGACCGGTTGGGATCCACGTAATAATCCGAGGCTGGGATGATGAAATTGCACGGGGTCAATCCTTTGGAGATGGGATCGAAGGTCTGCATACGTCTTTCTTGGATGGACATGTCGGTGTCCGGTAAGGAGAAGAGTTGCACTTCTCCCGACACGGTCGACCGCGATCCTGGTAACGGTTGAACATTCATCTTAACGTCTTGCTCGGCGTCTTCGGCGTCTGGTCGATGGGGCACGGTGTCGTTTGGTTTTTATAGGTAAAGGTAGACCGAACGATGTCAACATTTGACGTAATAATCCTCGTCCTTTCATACTCCGTGAAGCACGCACGAAACGTGGTCGATTTGGTACGTATGTGTTTTGGCGTGGAAGGTACATTTTTTCTCAACCAAAGATATCGCGGACTTGACGCACAGTTTTCTTGGGAAGGGCTTTGATCCGTTTGACGGCTCGACCCGGTAACGACTGACTCACTTTACGTTTGAGACCTTTCTTGACACCCTTTTTAAAGTGTTTCTTGGCTTGACGTTGCACGGCGTCTTTATCGATACTCTGGACTCCGTCGTCGACACCCTGGCGAATCAAGCGATTGACGTCTAACCCTTTCAAGGTTTCTTTCACTCCATCCAATACCAAATCTTCTTGCCATCCCCTTCCGAATTGAGAACGTCGTGGTAAGAACCCCATACTATACCGTGGTTGCCAACGTCTCAAACTCCCTCCTTTCATGGTGTTTTGTCAAATGATGATGAGGGAACGGTGGTGTGTCTGGCTTTATAGGTCTTGACGGAACAACAGAGTGACACTGGACGGTTGACGGCTGTCGAAGTTCACTAAATCACCATTCTGTTCACTGAACTGGACATGAATGGTTTCGAGCAGGTTGCTGCGAACGTCTCGGAACTGCAGGTGACGAGGTTCCACGTACATGCTTCCTTTGTCTTGACGGTTGTAAGCGATCTCGCGCAACAAATCGACGGTCTGTCCTCCCACGATGTTATCACCAGTGGCATCACTGTACACCATCAACGTACGCGACGGTGAGCCACGCCAAGCGTCGTAGGCGGCATTCAGGTTGGTGAAACGCCAGTTGACGAGAGGTGTTAAGATCATCATTTTGTTTTCCACTTTAAACAAGAGTAAGCTCACCTTGGAATCCCTGGAGGTTTTTGTAAACCCTTGTGTAAAGTTAGGGTCGGTCGTCAACGAACCACCAATATCTTCTGCCACCAGATTGGATCCCAAGGTAAATCCACTACTGGTGTGCCGTAACCATCCCATCTTGACGGCTAGATCGGTACGAATCGACAAAATGGATCGTTCGTCTGCCCTGGGAATGTACAGATTGGAGTTGTCTATCAAAATGTCCACCGTATGACCGCTACTCTGGGTGGTGATAGTAGGAACGGTTCGCTTGTTCGTCACACTATCGACTAAGTAAGCCTTGGATTGATGCATTTGTGCCGTCACGGTATGGATGATGTTATTCATGACCGATATTATGAACGCCTCTCCCGTGGTGGTTGTAAATGTTTGGATATCGGCCTGTTTGATACGGACGGGATACGTGGAGGCCCATTTGCCTTTACTAGTGACGGTCACTGCTGGAATGAAAAACACATCGGTGGTAGCCAAAGCACTGTCGGCCACCTTCTGATCGTCGGGGAGCGTCAAATCCCCATACCCCAAACGATCCGCGATGGCCTCGGTGGTATCGGGTAACGTGGCGGCACTCAGGGCCACTTGCCAATGTTGGCCGGGGAAGCGTAACGGTTGAGGCAAGCGGACTTTGAAGTAGTTGGCTTGGTTGGTTGGGTATTCGTCCAACGAGGCCGTACACGGTAACGTGACGAAAAAGTGACTCATGCTGACACGTCGTCGCGATGGATCCAACTGTTATATTTCGAGGGCCACCCTTTCCACTGCACGTACAAGCGATTGCCTCGTCGTTTCAAGACTTTTTCGATACGCCACACGGTGTCGTCGTCCACTTGTACTTTTTGTAGTTCTTCGCGATAGAACGAACCTCCGACTGACGTCCCGTCCAGTTCTTTCAATTTATAAGTGAGGGGTCCCAAAGAATCCTCTACCACTCTCGCCACTTGAAAGACTTCTTCGGTCCATTGTGGCAAATACCCCTTTTTAAAAGGACGTCGCGCTTGACTGATTCGGACGCGATCGCCCACCGCCAATGTAGCTTTGGTCTTCTTCTTTTTGGTTTTCGGTCGATATAACGTATGCCATACTTCTTTTTCGTTCTGGGCGTTGACGTCGACCGGGGCTTTTTGAATGCTGCGATGGAACGAACGATTGTAGCCATCCACCAAAGCCGGTAACTGATCGAGATACTTCAGGGTATTGGCTGCCGTGAAATACCGATACATACGGGTCTTCAAGGTACGATTGAAACGTTCGACGAGTCCTGCTTTGGAATCGCCCGACGTCGAAAAATGACGAATCCCTAGCTTGGCCCAATATTGACGTAACGGAGCATTGTAGAATTCGGTCCCTTTGTCGGTCTGCAAACGTTGAGGACGTCGAGGACTGGCTCGTTTCAACAGACGTTGCCAGGCGGCTTTCATGTGAGTGGCCGATTTATCTTTGACTGGTTCTACCCAAGCGTACTTGGACAAGGCATCGACCACCGTCAACAAGTACTTGATGCCGCGATTGTACCGGCTCAGTTTCTGCATGTCGACCAAATCGGCTACCCATTGATGATCGATGCCCATGACCACGACGGGTGACGTAGGAAACGAACGTCGGACCGGTTTGTGTAACGTATAGGCATAATCTCGTTCCAAAGCGTCTCGGGCTTGACGTAGGGACAGACCCTGTTCCCTGGCAAAACGACGAATGCCTCCCAAACTTCCCTTTTGAGAGGGTTGCTTATAGCGTTCACGTAGCGTCGTCTTGGTGGTGGTCATACTACTTTAGGCTCTACCGAGGTCTTTTTCCTCTTTATAGACTATCGTTGTTGTTTTTTCAGATACGAACCTTTATCATGTCCGACAGATACTATGCCTTGGAGACCTGTGTTCATATTGTCGCTCATCGCAAGATCAAGTACTGTGATGACAGATATGGTGGACATGGATATAACTTTTTGGTATGTGGCTGTACGACGGACCCTACGATTGACCTGCGTCCAACAAAACGTCCTCATGCTGAAGCCATCCCCCGCATCACCCATGGATGGTATCTAAGTGGCTGTCATTTTTGTAGAGGCCATTGTCGTTTTTACGAATATCCCAGAACCTCCTTTCTCTCAGAATTGTATGGTCCTTATTATCCTCGCTATTCCAGATCCGACTATCACCTTTACTCCACTAATTATGACTTTCGGAATGGTTGGGTGTAACCGTCTTAGCCAACAACCACCAGAGAAAACTCTTCCACAGGCCTTGTTTTAAATACGGGACGTACTGGGGATAGGTCGTGACTATATAACAAAAATGAGCGTAGGCTGGTCCGGCTTCGTCGTGACTTTGCAACCAACTCACGTAGGCCATGAAGCGTCCCCACGTCGGTTGGTGACCCATGACGACTAAAAATAGACAGGGTTCGTGACTGGAGCGTACCTTGGCGCTATCGGAGCCTATCGCTAGGATCTCGTCTTGTAGTTCCGGAGGCATCAGCCAACGACAAGCCCACCAATAGCAACGGTTCATGATGTCGAGGTAACCCATCATCGACGTGGTTGTTTCTATATGACTTGCGTCTTGAGCAGGTCGTGCTCATATACTTCAAGATGTCGGGCCGTACTCCACTTACGTTCGATCGTGCTCTGAACAAAGAAAAAGCCCGCCAAAAACGTCATCGCAACGGTGGTCAAGTGCCCGATTTGGGTAAGCGTTTAGACGAGCATCACTTCGACCAACAGTTCGATGCCGTTCAAATTTTAGAAGAACCGGTCCCTCTGAAAAAACTAAAAACAGAAGATGAGTACGACCGTATCGTCGACGACTTGTTAAAACAGTGTCGACCTTCGCCCGAACTGGACCATTGTCCGTTTCACAACGTACGTGTCGACCTGCACGAATCGCACCAGGGTTGGAACTATTGCCGCTGTCCTGTCAAGGCCTGTCCTCTGTTCTTTGGTCAGGATCAGCTACGGGATTGGTTACCACGATTACATCAAACGTTGCACGACAGTTATAAAGAGCAACCGAGCGACGATCTGACGATCAGTTTACCGTTCACGTGCCGTTGTCAGAACCAGCAGTACACCCGACTCAAATTACAACAGAGTACTACTCAGAAGAATCCCCATCGCTTCTTTCTCAGTTGCCAGCATCGAGCCTGCCCATTCTTCCAATGGCTGGACTTACCCTTACTCAGTGTCAACGCCAAAACTTGGCAAACTGTTGCTTGATCCTGGACCTCGATGGCTATGCGAAAGGCACCCAGGATTTCATTCCTCGCGAATTGGGTTGGTATTCGCTGACCAATGGTTCATATGGCTCGTATCATTATTACCCGTGGTGCGATTACGACGACTTATCTCACCGCGAGAAAACGACGGCCCGTTACGTCTACCGAAACATTCACGGTTTACCCTTCTATCCTCAACAACCTGGTTATCACCTCTTTGGCGATTTTCACCACGACGTCCAAACCTTGTATCGTCGTCATCGGACCGATCAAAGACCATGGGTGGCGTACAAAGGAGGACATCTGGAACGTGACTTTTTACAAAAATGGAACATTCCTCATTATAATCTGGAAGACGCTGGCTGTCCTAAATTTGAAAAACTGTCGCGCTTACGACGCATCGTATCGTGCGGCCAACATGTCTCGGCCTTGCACCATCACTGTCCGCGCGTCGAATGTGCTCACTTTGGACAATGGGTTCGCGCCCGTTTAGGACTCTCGTACGATACCGATTACATGCATGTAGAACGTAGCCATCGTTTAATGTAAACAAACACCAATAAATTTTTCCTTTGTATTTGACAGATCGTCTTGTATCATCGACACGTGGAACACATTTACCCTAAACCTCTCCATACCTCTAGACTTAAACAGGGACGAATTTACCAACCATGCCTCACCAGTTTTCTTTCCCTCTTTGAACTCTTTTTCTTCTTCTTGTTCCAGATCACCCACGACTACTGCCATGTGCTGAGGGTCCACCGTACCATCCAAAACTTGTATCAATTATGCCTTTGATGTTTTTCTCCTTGCAGATCCTGGGCAGTGTCGTTCGCAGTGCTTTTCGAACGTTCGGTTATTTCGTCCTTCATCAATCTCCTGCTGTGGGACTTTCTTGGCTCGACGATCCTACTTTTCGTCCTCTGGTCCCCTGGCGTTCTCTCTGTTTGTGCGGGCCCTGTGCCTATTGCCTCCACGGTCCTTTTCACGAGTATTTTTGTCGTTATTTCTTTCGTCAAGGTCGATTAGAAATAGGATATACCTATGACCTCTCTGATTCTAGCTTTACCTGTTACTATTGGCTCAATCCTATGCCCTACCGTCGCTCTCTGTTTACAGTAGACGATACCGACGAG
>JAOCPT020540042.1:0-11355 GCA_026546935.2 Palythoa grandiflora | reverse complement strand
GTTTACGGTGACAGTTTCTGTACACAATGTGGAAATATCGTATTTCCTCGAATAAAAGCCGCCCTCGAATAAACGCCACACCTGAGAGCCAAAATATTAATAAACGCCCGCCCATGGGCCGCCCCAAACAGCACGAATCATATATTTCCAAACCTCAAAGTCTCAAATCGATCCAGGTTTCTGGGTGAAAATTAACATTCTTTTGGCCGCTAAAAATAATAGAAATACTGTTTTTCTTTATTTTAAAAAAGTATTTTTTTTGTGTGCATCAAAGAAAATAATAAATTAAAAACATTTGTGTCATATGCATTTTAAAGAAAAATGCTTTTTTACACCGGATTTTGTCTCGACGAAATACATATTCAACTTTCAAGAGCTTCAAAAGGTTTTGGAGAGGTGCATCCTTGCAAGAGAAAAAACTAATGCTTCAAGCGTAAGAAAATAGAAAGTAAATAAACATATAAAAAGGCAGATGGCGTGAAGTACAAATAAGGCGAAATTATACTAAAAATAGCTAAAAATGTGAACTCGATAACTTTCATTGCTCGCGGTAATTAAAAAAAGAAAAGATTAGTTTGAAACATTCGTATTTTTACTAAAACTATAAAATATCTTTGGTCGCTAAGCATCCATTGAATGGCTTTAAAACCTGCAAATCTCTGAATTTGAAATAATTTCACAATATCTCTAATTACAACATTATGAAATGTACAGGTAGGATTTGCTGAGAAAACAAATTCACTGTCGCCATACAATTTTATGGTATTCAACATGTGTATGCTAATAAAAATCATCTACATTTTCGTCAAGGACGAAAAAAAGCAAACTGTTTTTATATACATGTAAAAACTACCCATTGTTCGCAGAAATAAATAACACATGAAATGAATTAATTACTCGGTTTCTATTGTCTGTAAATTATACAGTGAATTAGCAATTTACCTGGCATGGGCGGATGTGGTCCGCTTATTTTTCGTCGCTGTTTGGTGGATTTTTTCATCGAGCCGACCTTTAAAACGTTTTCTCCAAAGCACTCCTCAATGTTTCCAGGTGGATCATAAAAGGCCACAACGACAGAGAGATCTCCTTCAACAGCCCTCCCGACGCCAAAGTTTTCACTTGCCGCCCACACAACCTAAAGCAGACAGTAAAAACAACACACTTCATTGGACAAACTGCAGTTTAAACGGAAGCACGGAGAGTTATTCAGAATCATTTCGCTAGCTTATCGCTTAGTCAAAACTCGAAACACAAAAAAGAAAACGAAAATGTTTTGCTGTTTAGTTCATCAACATTTCTGTAACACTGCCACAAAAATGTTTTGACAAAGCTTTTATGATGAACATTTCGAAGCGGCAGGAAGTTTCGATTACGCCTCTTACAAAGTGAAAGGCGTTTCATGTTTGCGTTTATGATAGTATTTTAACATTCAATTTTGTTGAAGAGGCTTAAAAAGGAAAAATAAATGAAACTCTTGATTTTTATTTGCATTTATTAAAACCGGACGTCGATTAAAGCAACTCGGTCAGGTAAAATACGAATATTGGGCAAAATTATTGTTGCAATTTTTGAGTCAAATAGGTGAAAACAGAATCACCTTGAGATAACCTCAAGAAGATGACGAATATTATGGTGTATTGACCAGGACTGAATTCAAATTACAAGATTACGGTTTGAAAATTAATTATAAATGCGTCGAATGTAACCTTCTACACAGCAAAAGGTCCTGAAATGTAAATCAGTATTCAAAGACAAAATTAAAAACATTCTTCGACAAGGACGCTAAATGGTTGTCAGTTGATCTGAAACCCACAATGACATCTTAAACCTCTTCCGAAACAAATCGATCACTTCTCTGTCATATTTTTTGGCTATTTAAATCTAAGTATCACAATTTTTTTGCTTACTTTGTCTTCCATGCAAAAAAAACCTTTGAGTTTGATTTTCGTCATAAAAAGTTTTAAATCATAACTTTTTATTTCTGACGTAGGAGAAGACAGAAAAAATGAGTTTGTTCAATAAAAGGATTTTGGGTTTTTGATGCATGTAATAAAAATATTTTACACTTGAATTTAACTTCGTTTGCAATGAACACTGGGACTTGCAGTTACCATGAAAACACTGTACAAAGCGGCGCTGTCTCGCAACTCGGTGGTGGCTCTTTGTGTTCTCAACCTGGTACATCGATATCGCCGATGAAACTGGCCTTGCAGTACAACAATACAATAATTTGTTCAACTACGTGTCAGTTAAGAGCAAAAAATCTCGATAAAACGTGAACGTGTATAAACTGAAAACACTGATTATATAAATTACAGATAAAATTTATTTCATTCTGTATATAGGTATATTGACAAAAAATTATATAGAAAATGTCGAACTTCACATGTACCGAATCGAATACAAGTGAGCAAATTCTATTGTTCCACCTCATTAGATTCGGCTCTTGCAAAGTTCGACGATTGAACTCGGCCTAATGCGCGTTTAAATTCGGTAAGAGACCGGCCGTCTGCCAGCTTCCCTGCCAGTTGAAATGAATGGCAATTTAAAATCAGGGAGTTGTCATTCCGTGTTACCAGTTTCATTGTTATTTTTCACGAGGTCATCTTCTGAATACATTGCACGACACAATGTCATTGATCGTAGTCAAAACATATAACAAATTTCGAGTGCACGTCAGGGAGCTTAAGCAAACCACGACGACGGCAACAAAAACGTCACTGAGCTTAAGGTTTAATGAACGAAACAATATCTGTACACGTGCGTTATAAATCTTAGTACATTTCTTTGCCGTCCTCTGCAAAACAACAACGTGAAGTGACCAAGTTCTGCGTCGTCTTCGGAACGTGAACGATCACAGCTAATTTTTCGTCTTTCCATTTGGAATTGAAAGGCGTCGTTGCATATTTTGCGTAGACGCGTTTTTAGAGCCAATGGCGAACTGAACAAATCTAGAAAGTCGCGAATTTCGCTTGTAAAATATAACTTCATTATTTACTAGGCGTGGTCCTCGGCGTCTTCCTTGCTTAAGGTCCCCAGTAAATCCATCCAGGGCGACGTGAGTTCGAGTCCCGTTCAGGGCAAAATATCAATTTTTTTTCCGATGAGTGCGTCGGAAAGAAATGATTTTATTTCCAGAGTTCACTTGCAGTCGAAACCCACTTTCGAATTTCAAATGATATGCTACGATCAGTAGTTGTCCACCGACTCAAAATCTCCAGATGATATCGAAAAGCTACCACGAACTATCCCATGCAGCCCCCACGCAACGTATGAGCAATCTCACATTTGTACTCGCTACTGGAACATAGCTGTATAATGGGAGATTTTCGCTACTTTTAACTATCGGTATATTACGCGCTCTCTGATTAGTCCTAAAACCGTGAACTGAGTATAGAGCGCGTCAGCAGATCACACCATTCCAGTTTTTAGTTCAATTTTTTTTTCGAGAATTTATTTCTTTTAATAAAAAATGAAAACAATATTTTCCTTGACAATTTTTTTAATGCTGCAATCAAACAATCTGCTTAAAAATTGATGAGGTTGAAAACAATAACCTAAACAATTTTTTATCGGACATCACTAGACTACGTCAGTACGGCCCAGAGTAAAATCTATCTGTTAGGCTATATACAGCGTATCCTAGAAAGGGACTTGCTAGGGTGGGGAGGGGTGGCGATCTTTTGGGGCTTTACTGCACTTTGTCGTGCACCTGCTAATTTACCTGTGTGAAATTCGAAGTGTCTTCTCCATATCCCGGACTATCAAAATCGTAGTCCTCAATCTCATTATACCACATGTCAGTGGCCTCTCGTCCAGTTAACTCATCCCCCAGCATTCCCGCCAGATTCTCTCCGATACTGTCGTCCTGGTTGTGTCGGAGCTCTCCCAGCAGCGCCAGTTCTTGCGCCCACTGCTGCGCCTCCCATGACAGCTGAAACGACCACCGCAGCGGCGGCACACCGTGACGGAAACGGTACTCATTGTGAGTGAGCAGGCACTCTTCCTGGAACTGACGCAAACCTGAGAGAAGCAACAAAGCGAGGTTATTCGTTTGGAAACATACATAAGAATTTATACAGCTTTGCACGCTTTTCTTATAAGAACAACTTTATAGGAACGAGGCTCAACTTTGCCAAAATTTAAGAACAATTTAAGAACAAGCTCAGGCTGAGGCTTGATAACCAGGAAAGTTTTTGTGGTAGAAAATTGACTAAAAAATAGCGATACAGCATAAAGCATAAAGATTCACTGCAAAGACTGCTCAACAAACAATGAAGGTAGTCTGCCTCTATATTCAGCCGTACAATATATGTGTGGTGCAAGGCGTTTCATTTTCCAGTACCTTGTTTTAGTTTGCTTTTCTTCAATAAAAACCGCTCACAAAATAAGAACAATTTTAGGACAAGGCTGAAATCGCAAAAAAAATTAAGAACAATGAGCCTCGGCAAAATTTACTAAAAAAGCGTGTATATTGCCTTATTACATCGATAAGCTGCTTAATCATTTGACTCGACCACTGAAATTGACTCACTTTGCTTTTTACCTGCACACTACCAGCGATTTTTAAGCCATTTCGAAAAAGCAATCACACCACAACAAAGTCTTTGCGTATACGTGCTATTGGCGCGAAAAATCAACCCCGGGTTGAGTCGTTCGCCATCACTTTATCTGGACCCGGGTTAAGTGAACTCGTGTTTACACGGAGAAAGTTTGTCAAATTTCACTGACCCCGCCGAGGCGGGTAAACCCCGGTATCGAAACGGCTTATCCGGTAAGAAGGGTTGATTCGGGTCAGACAACGGGTTGGTGTATAAAACAGTTATAGGCGTTTGAATCGAGAAGGGTTGACCCGGGCTGGCGACCTGACCCGGGTTGGCAGTCAATCCGGGTTTATGTAAACGACCCTAAAGACCCTTAGCCCAGAAAGGTAGTCTTTGTAAAAGTGTTTTTACCAGGATGGGCGTGGTTCGGTGGTTAGGGCACTGGGTTCGAGTTTCGTTCTAATCACAGTTGGATAAGTCTGCGCTATCTTCTCTCATTCCCAGTCCCTTTTCCTTACGGTTGGCAACATCACGAGACTTCTAAATAAGGTCAATTTAAGTCATGTGTGAAAGCACGCTAACCTAAACTTGCCTTTGAGTTATAAATATTTTTTCTTTGCTCTGTTTTTACAGTTTTTAAATACATTATATAAATATTAAAGATTTTTAATGGCAGTATTGTAATTATCAACACTCTAATAATAACTTTATCGCTTTAGGTATATTTTCAATATCTATGTAAGAAAGAAAAATTTTATGGACATGAAAATCTATTTTTGTGTGTTGACAGTCAACCGAATTCATCATCAGTTTGCCAATCTGGCTATTACATGATAACAAAACAGACTTGATGTTCTTATATGAGGGTATAAGTTTTATTGCTTTATAATTAGATAATTAGCAAGTTGTAAAAGATGAGTACTGTAAGATTCTGCTGTATCAAAGACAAACACTTGTACCATAGGATATAAGAAATCCCTATATGCTCTAAAATCTGGCGTGCAGGGCGAAGTGACAAGATCTCTGTCTTCCATGCAGAAAGTCCCGAGTTTAAACTTTGTTTCTGCCATGGTTGAACATTTGTGTGACTTTCTTTCATTCAAAGCTGATTCTGCTTAACTAGCACGGGCTCCTTGGGGCCACTTAGGCTCGTAAAAGGGTTTAGCACTGTTGTTTGCTCGAAAAGGTCTCTGTTTAAGCTAATGAAATAAAGCCGCTGTTACACGTTGAAACTTTTAGCTGAAACTTATGCCCAACGACGATGCGAAACAAGTTTCAGCAAGTGGTGTTACACGATGAAACTCTTGTTTATATCGCTACTTTGATCGTCTCGACTATTGCAGAAGTAGCTGAAAAAAATCTAGATCCTTTTACGAGCCTAAGTGGCCCATTGGAGCCGGAGCTTATGTCCGGTTTCTGTAATGTTAAGTGGATGAGAGTCATTGACTCCCCCTGGACGGGACACTAATCCGTCGCAGGTTAGCCCCGAGCAGAAGCCGGTACTCATTTTACCGACCTCGGGAGGATGGAAAGCCGCCAGAGTCAACTTTGGCGGAAAAGAAGGTCACACAAATATTCAACACTCGGCTGAGCTGGGGGTTGAACCTGGGATTTTGTGGTTAGAAGGCAGAGATCTTATAGCAGCGTCAACCACGCCGCAGAAGTAGAAAGCGGTTCTACTTTTCGTGAAATCTGTCTCGCAACAGATGTTCAAAACGTTTCACGAAACCTACTACATTACACGGTGCAACGCTTGCTGAAACTTGTTTCGCATCGTTGTTGCACACAAGTTTCAGCTAATAGTTTCAACGTGTAACAGCGGCTTAACGATATCTATGCTCAGTCAATATTTTTTGAAACTCATTATAAGAGTAGTACATGTACACGTGTTTAAAACACTCGGATTATTACTGAATTAAAGCTTGCCTGTTTATATATATAATAATAGTAATTGCGATTACATATTTTCAACCCACAAATGTTATGGTTGCTAAAGAGTTTAGTATTTTCTCATATTTGAACCTGATTAGCATTTTTGAAAAACTTTATCAGTATAATACTTAGCAGTATTAACGACTATATGATGTCGATTTAAAACATTCTTACAAAAATTCCCTAAAGTCTTATATTCCTATAACAATAAACATCTAAGGAACGTTAAGCATTATACAATTTGTATGCCCTATACGTCTATAAAAGACTCAGAACACGCCTTAAAATGACGTTAATAAACAAAGTTTTACCCGGTCTAAAACAAGAAAACTGTTTTAAAAAACTCTTTTTTAAAGATACGTTAAAACCATGCGTACGGTTGAAACGAACCGCAAGTATGCAATACAGCTGCAAAACGTTATAAATAAGCCCGCTACACACGAATCGATTTTTTTCGGAAGAGTCCCGCGTTTTTTTGTCTGTGATAATTTGTCAGGATTCAAAGAGTGCCACTCACGTGCCGATTACTTGTCGGGCTAGCGGAGTATGACATCTGTCTTCTATAACTACTTCCTCTCCTGTGGCTGCCATCTTGATTCTTACATTTACAATGTGATCACGTGATAAATACTGCTCCGTGATTGGTCGAACCAAGTTCTACTCCCAACAATTTGTCTCACTCGGCCACACACAAGTCGATAGTTTATGGTCCTTCGTTCTAGGATTAAACATACACAGTCTTTGTCGACGGTAAAAATATCTTGTCCAATTTTGTGAAAAACTACCACACATGAGCCAATATTCGGTCTGAGACAAAATATCGAGAGTTTTCCGACAAAAAATCGGCTTATATATTGCGGGCTTTAATCCTATAAACCATTTTCTTTTGCTACAAGAGTTTCAGTTAAAACTTTCATTTAGCTTGTCACTATTAGTTGTGTTTTGTCAACATTTCATAAGTCCGCGCTTTATTACGACGTGATAATAAGCAGACTTACGTAATAGGTTACACGCTATTCGTTATTAGATGTCCGAGGGTTAGTATTATATGCATGGACAATGTCAAAAGCCACTGAAAGCACTCGGCTGAATCAGGTCGTGCAGGCTTGTCTTATTTCTGGAAGAGTGACTGTTGTAACAGTTCCAGTCTAGCGCTCAACGCGTCTTTGAATTTTATCAAATTTATCCCTGATTGGTCAGGAGTCTGCGCGTCTCCTTCTTGCGATTTGCCCGTCTCTGATAAGCAAAAAACGGAAAAAAGATCAGCGGTCTGAGGAAGTAATGCGCATGATCAATACGGAAACAGCAATCACTCTTTTATACCTTCGAGCACTAATATAAGCGGTGTCAGGTACAAAGAAAAGAATGAAAAGAACTTTGTCAATTGCCTCTCAATCAATCTATGCACTACATTTAGGAAAGAATACAGATTTCTCATCTATATACTCTATAAAACGAAGAAAACAGATTTACAGTTTTACTTTTAAGAAACAAAGCTGATAAAGATGAAGTTTAAGGAACATTTAAAACTGCCCGTCCTTCTCAAAACGTTTTACTATTAGCTGTTATTAATGCTTGTATGATACACTAGATAAGTAAAACAACCCTCTCCATTGCCACGTATTTCGACAATTCAAACGAGTCAAAATATAATAAAATATTTTAAGAAAAATAATTTTCCCTGTTCCTGTGTCAAACTGTTTTTCCACAAAAGAATTTATATTGTTTAATTTTGAGAAGGAAAAGCAGCCGTTGAGAACTTCTTAAATTTTTAGCTATTCTCGCCAACAGAACGCTATTCTAAACGTCTGTATTACGGGCTGGTAAAACTTGTGGGTTTTTATCCAGCGAATTGTAAGGTTTTTGAGTTTTTAAAGTAGAGGACTTGGCCTTTGTATTCCTACCTAAGTAGTAATTGTCAGGAAGGACAGACCTATATGTTCCCTTGGCAACAATGCTATATAGATCGTCATCAGAGCCCGAGCTATCGCTCAACATCTGTGCTGGAGGAGGGGACAAACCTCGGGAACTGTTTTTACCCTTCTCCAGAGAGCGAGAAATCTTATTGGAAGTAGAACGCCCGGAGGGTCGGGCGGATTCGCCTTGAGACATAGAATCCAGAGGAGAGACTAGTTCTGAGAGACTAGCGCTCATTTCCCTAGTAGTAGGTTGAGTGAGAGGCTTTGAGCCTGCAATACTGCTTTGCTGGTAAGAGGTAAGAGTATCCGAGCGAGTGGGACGCTGCCCGGCAGTAGAGCCACCCGAACCGTAACCGGGATCAGAACCATTTCGGCTCAGCTTACCAGATGTGGGTGTGTTATTGTCATACGCAGGGGAATATTGCTGACGAGTCGGCATAACTCCCGTTCCGTACCCAGATTTCGTATTTGCGCAGTACCGCTGAGGACTCTGGGTTGATGGACGGGTGTCGTACATAGGACTACCTCCCACGTTTGTACCTTGTCTCTCTTGGTAAACGATGTCGCCACTTGGTCTTTTGGCTGTGGCAGGACTTTGTCTGTTTGCACCTGCACGCTGCCCCTTTGTACTGTAGTTAGAGGTGACGGAATGGTTGTCATCGTTACTAACTGACGACGCCCTACTCGAGTCAGGAAAAGTGTTTGCATTCATTGCACTGTAATCCTGCATGAACTGCGCCTGCGCGACTTCCTGGCCGTGTCCCTGGTGCGTTGTAGCATTAGGAATGTGACTTGGGCTGACTTGATACTGGTTGGGTCCTTCAACATGTTGTTGATTCAGTTGTTGCTGGGGCTGTTGCAGCTGTTGTTGTTGTTGTTGCTGTTGCTGTTGTTGATACTGAAATGCTCTGCCAGACTGCTGCAATGTGTTTGATGCTGAGGGGAAATTCATATGTGGCTGATGCAACATGTTTGCATTTGAACTGATCTGAGCCGGACCTGAAGTCTGGAGCTGCCCGTAATGTTGACCCCCTTTACCGTCTCTACCAGTTGTAGCATAATTGTACGGACTCGCTGGCGGCGTCTGTCTAACAGGAGACTGGTGTCGGGGAGACATATTCTGTCCGGGAAACTGGTGACTAGGGGCAGCATAGCCGGGAGGTCCCGGAAACCGACTGCTTGATTGTGGCTGCTGCTGCGCTGAGACGGCTAACACTTGCCTTGGGGTAGGCCACCGAGTTCGAGGCATGGTAGCAGATGTCCCAACTGGACCGTTGGGGGGACCCCGGGGAAATTTCGTGGGTGAATGACTCAGACTCTTTATCATTAGCTGTTGCTGGTTAGGTTGTTGTTGATGGTTGCTCACGCTCCCAGCGCTGAGATTCCTAGTGTGAATTCCTTGTGTATACTGCTGATGATTAACGTTTCCACTGCTGGGATACCTACCGGGAATCCCTCTATGCTGTGCGTGCTGATTCACGTTGCCCGTACTGCAGCTCCTGGGTGGACGCTTGATAGATCCACAGGAAGATTCACTGTGGTTACGAGTCCGTTCTGGTGGAATAATGCTCCTATTTGGTTGTTGTTGTTGTTGTGTGCCTTACAGTGAATAAAAACAATCATGTCAGTTACAAGTCACTCGCAACAATTTGGGAATTTTTTACTAGTATTTCTGAAAGGTCTACGGAGGCGTGGTTGGCGCAGTGGTAAGATCCCTACCTTCTAATCACAAGGTCTCGTGTTCTAACCCCGGCTCCGCCGAGTGTTGAACATTTGTGTGATCTTTTCCGCCGAAGTTGACTCAGTCTGCTGGGGGCTAACCTGCAATAGATTAGTGTCCTGTCCAGGGGGAGTCAATGACTCTAATCCAGAAACCGGTTCCAATAAGTCACTTAGGCTCGTATATATAAATGAATTTAGCTAGCTAGTTTTTGAAAAATCTACTTTGGGACTACAAGTCACCGTAACTTAAAACCACTTTAGGCAACTTAAGTCGACTTGCAATTGAGGAGAAACAGGACAAAATCTGCTACGCCCTTGTAAACTTTAAGACGGCTTTGTGTGACTTAAAGCAATTTTGAGTGACTTAAGAGGAAATCTGTTCTTTCTTGTGTTCCTCTTCTCCATTTCTTCAGTCCTATTTATAACATAAATGTTCTCTTTTATTACTCACCTGAAGTGGGTTGAACCCCAGTTTCGTTTACAACTGACTTTTGCGCTTGCGCAGTTGACTGCGTCGTCTTGGAAACCGTTCCACTTCCGGTAGTCGTGTTTAGGTGACTCTTAGAGGACGCTCGGCTCGGGGGCTTGGAACCAGAAGCTGTCGGATTGGGTCCTTTATTGTCGTACATTGGGTTGAGGTAGAAATTGGGTTTCTCGTTGTTATTGTTATTGTTGTTATTTGCAAGGGCCTGCTCTGCATTATAGCTAAGATCGTTAGCAAAATAAAAGAGATGTGAGAAAACAATAATGACGTAAATGAAAACATAGTAGATAAAACCACCTTAAGACACGGTCGATTAAAATGGACTTAAAGCATCGAGGACGGCAAGATAACAATAGTAAATACAATAACTGCACGTTGGAATACATCAAGCTGAGCACCTGCACGTAGTTGTAGCTAGACACAGAACATGAAAAGTTCTTTTTGGAGTTTTGCGGACTACGGGGGCGTGATAACAAAAATATTCTCTGTATTTGTGTACCTTCACGGAGGAACTTGTAATCGTTTTCTTTTCACGATGTTTAAGGTGGAGAATAAAATCCTAATGATTTACACAAAAAGTAAAAAAGCAATTCGAAAATATTTTTTTCTGAACCGTCGTCTTTGGCGCTGCGCGCTGTTGCAAGCACGACAAATGACGTGTTGGTAAATTCTCCCAGCTGAGCACCATACATTCTCTATAAGCAGTTTGGGAGAATTTATCTTTTCAACTTCTACAGTTAATTCCACTTGATCA
>JAOCPT020540006.1:0-11356 GCA_026546935.2 Palythoa grandiflora | reverse complement strand
CAGAGGGAGACTGGGCTGGTGTACCAGCTGGAGAATGTGCTGTTAGGCTGGCCAAAGCAGGTACAACAAACAATGTTTCCCTGGAAACCCAATTTTTTTTTGGTTGAGATACCATACCGTGTTTATATGAGTTATAATACTATGTTTAAATAATAATGTAATATAATATAATTATCATAACATGATAATAATGATTATCTTTGAAAAGGGATAAGAGTAAGGGAAAACGTAAGGATAAGTATAAAGATAGGGACAGGGATAGGGATAAGGATAGGGATAGCTGTAAAGATAAGGATAACAAAAGGGATAAGGAAACATAAAGAGATAAGAATAAGGATATCGATAAGGATAAGGATAGGGATAACGATAACGATAAAGATAAGGATAGGGATAAAGTGTATGGTAAGGGATAGGTATGGGATAAGGATGCAGATAGGGAAAAGGACAACCTTTATTTAAATAGGGTACTCCATTCAGTTGCTAGGCTAATATCTAGAGGGGCCCTGAGTGATTTAACTAAAAACAAGTTTAGGTACATTTTATAGTATTTGTATATTACAGTCTGTAGATAAACCTTAATTATCATTATACCTGGGGTTTTGACAACAACAGGAATGGGTATATCTGCTTTGATAGTTGATGGAGCTGAGAAGTTTGTAATGATCATAATCATTCCCTGTAGTGATGAAAATTCAGTTGGCAGTCACAGAGGTTTACAATGACAATAATGATGATTATAGCTGCTACTAACATAAAGGGTGTTGTTGAGATGATATATACATTATGTTGTACAAAAGTTTGTAGTCGTGCAACTAATGGTTGATGATGGCTGTAAACGAACTGTTGATAACCAAGATAATTATTATCATTAGTAATGAAATGAAGCCTATTCAAATTCGAAAAATTACGCGTCGTTTGCCCAAAATGACGACGGATGTAGCTGCTTTGTTTCCCTTAAAACCATTTACCAGCAAATGTCGATAATCGAATTAAAACTTAGATGATAAATATTGTTTTTGCCAAATGTCAATTCAATCGGCGAAATAGTTTTTGGAAGGGTTGGGTCGAAATTACCGCACGTTTGTGACGTTGAAGATAGATGGAAGGATGAAAGGAGATTGATAGAGCATGCAGACTTCACCTTTGCCTACCACGCAGGCAGGCCGAGTAAAAACATTATTACGAGACAGACAAACGGCAGAAAATTGTCTCGTTTTCTGATTTCTAGGTGTCGAGTTTAATTTCAATTTTAAATAATAGTTTTTTTAATCAGACGAATTCTTTCATTTTTGCTTTATATTGTTCTTTTCTGCAGTAATGACAGAAAATTGTTACTGTCTTTAGTACACGCAGATGTTTGTGATTTTCAGGTGTACATTTGACGTGCGTTGATTAGTGCGTTGTGTGTGCGATTCATTTAAGAAATAACACACATGTACCGTGTTTGCACATACTAATTTTATAATGGAAAACAAGATGCGTCTGCGAGAAATCAAGAGTAGATAGAACAAACACGAGACGTACTGAACCTAACGCAGGAAGATCAACATATACTGATCTACTACTTGCCTTTTTCCAGGGGCTGACATTGTTGGTTTGAACTGTTGTTTTGACCCTGACATGAGTCTTGAGACTATGCGACTGATGAAGGAATCTCTTGACAAGGAAGGTCTCAAGCCACACCTCATGATTCAGCCTTTTGGTTATCACGTACCGGATGGTAACGTTGTTGGGTTTAAGGGGTATACACGAGAAGCCCCCTTTGGTAAATGTTTATAGACATTTTAAGAACAGGCAGCTTAAGCAAACCACGACGACGACGGCAACGAGAACGTCACTGTACAAAAGGTTCAATGAGCGAAACAATTGCTGTACACGTGCGTTATAAATCTTAGTACATTTCTTTGCCGTCCTCTGCAAAACAACAACGTGAAATGAACAGGTCGTTGCATATTTAGTTTAGACACGTTTTTAGAGGCACTGGCGAGCCGAACAAATCTTGACAGTCGCGAATTTTGCTTGTAAAATATAAATTCATTTTTTACTAGGCGTTGTCCTCGGCATCGTCGTCGTTGCTTAAGCTCCGACGACAACCATGATGATAATGACGACGACAACGATGATGATGACGACGACAACGATGATGATGACGACGACAACGATGATGATGATGATGATGATGACGACGACGATGATGATTGTGATAGTAATAGCATACAATTTGTCTCACTCATCGAAGGGTGTTTTTAGGACATAGCGGGGTTGTACGAAAATGCAGTTGTGCACTACAAGAAATCCAATACGTGATCATTGAATAGGTCAGTTGAGAAAGAAAATAAGGATGGAGATCGCTGTTATAATAAGAGCAGGGTAAACTCATAATCAAAGGTGATGTATTCAATTATTTTATATAGAAAGTTGACTTAAGTATCTTTGGCAACTGGAGAAGTAATATACTACTGATAATTACAATTATTGAAGATACTAGGAAAAAAATCATTAAGATAATGATAGAGTATCTATTTAATTTGTACGTATGATATATGATAGGCGATTCCTTTAAACAAATTTCTTACTATACAGTCTAATGTTATTGATAAAACTTGACCTTTACTCCTTTAACAAGGCTGATATAGAGAACCATCATAATGATATTAAATTCATAATCAACTTGGTTGGCTACGCGTTAATCTTTTCTAGATCGATGACCGCTACCTTCTCATTGCTTATTGCAGCACTTGAGCCAAGAACGCTAACAAGATGGGATGTACAAAAATATGCCAGGAGGGCATACAATATGGGAATACGATACATTGGAGGATGTTGCGGATTCCAATCTTATCATGTACGGGCCATCGCTGAGGAGGTAAGGTACAATCCAAACTTATTATGTACGGACCATTGCTGAGGAAGTAAAGCAGAATCCAAAGTTATTATGTACCGAGTAAGCAAAGAAGGATCCAAACATAATGTCAACAAGCTATTTCTGAGAAGGCAAGTAAAGAAGGATCCAAAGGTACTGTTAACAAGCTGTTTCTGAGGAAGCAAGTAGATAAGGATCGAAAGGTACTATCAACAAGCTGTTTCTGTGGAGGAAAGTAAAGAAGGATCCAAAGGTACCGTTAACAAGCTATTTCTGAGGAGGTAAGTAGAGAAGGATCCAAAGGTACTGTTAACAAGCTATTTCTGAGGAGGTAAGTAGAGAAGGATCCAAAGGTACTGTTTACAAGCTATTTCTGAGGAGGTATGTAGAAAAATATCCAAAGGTACTGTTTACAAGCTATTTCTGAGGAGGTAAGTAGAGAAATATCCAAAGGTACTGTTTACAAGCTATTTCTGAGGAGGTAAGTAAAGAAGGATCCAGAGGTACTGTTAACAGACTATTTTTTAGGAGCTAAGTAAAGAAGCATCCAAAGGTACTGTTAAAAAGCTATTTCTGAGAAGGTAAGTAGAAAAATTCAAGGAATACTGTTAGCAATCTATTTCTTAAAAGCTAAGCTATGTAGAAAGGAATCCAAAGGTTCTTTCAACAAGCTGTTTCTGAAGAGGTAAAAAGAGAAATATCCAAAGGTACCATTTAAGAGCCATAACAGGTTTCATGATGGACTATAAGGAGATAAGATAATTGTATATTTTAATCAATTACAAGTTAAGGTTTTGTTTCTGTTTCAACAGCTTGCTCCTGAGAGGGGAAAGTTTCCAATTGCTAGTAAAAAACATGCCCCGTGGGGAGAGGGCCTCCGAAATCATGCTCAGCCTTTCATGAGAGCCAGGTAAGGTACACATTTATTGTCATGATTGGCCCGACCGTGTGATTTCTTAATAAATACTTCTTTTAATGTTTTTCATTATTCCATTCTATCTTTCTTGCAACGTAATTTTCATACAACATCGCAAAGGCCTCAAAATATCATATAAATATTCCAAACAAACTAAGTGAAAAAAGTAGATACATTTGTGTAACCTATAGATAGTTTTTTTGCTGCCAAGTGTAAAAAGTCGTGAAGGAGGGTCAAATTTCAGGTAGGAAGAGTGCGCACGAACACCATAGCAGACCTCACGTTATATCATTTTAGAAGGAGGAGGATGAGGGATGGGGGGGGGGATTTTAACATTAAGGACCAAGCTAAACTTGCCACACAGAACATTTTACCGATCATAATCACAAAAGTGATAAATTTAACAACAGATATTGAATGTATTTCTGCCTGGATAATTCACAGGTCTAAAATACTTTTTAAAATCCATTTCTGTCACAGCAACAATAACAATGACTTTGACAGCGACAATAATAGTAACAGTAACAGTGACAATGACAGCAAAAGATACAGTCACAGCACTAGCGAAAGTGACAATAATAACAGTGGCAGTGATAATAACAATAACAGTGACAGTACCGTTAAAGCTACAGCAACAGTGAAGGTGATAGTGATAGTGATAAAGGAAGCAATGGTAACAGTGACAGTGACTGTGACAGCGAGAACAACATTAGCAGCGATAGTGGCAGTTACGGCGACTGACACTGACAGCAACAGTCACATTGACATTTTTCATTTTTATTTAAGTTTATTAACTAGCAATATCCTATACGGAAATGGGGCAAATGTCGGTCAGCAATCGAATCAATTACATGGAGTAATGTGTTTATATTGGGCATTTGGAATTCCGCGCCTCGTGCATGCAATCCCTAGGGACTATTCATTGCGTATTTATGCAGCCCATCATAATTACTATTCACTTGACCTTACCAGTTAGCATAATGCTTCACCGGTTTAATTTTCGTTGTTATAAATAGTCATTCACAAATATAATTGACAAGGTTATATTTCACTATTTTCCAATATTTATATATGCATGTAAAAAAATCAACCATTTTCCGTCTACAATAAAATTAGTACGGTCTTCTCCTACACCCTTTGTACAATGTAAATGCTTCCTGCGCGTAGGAGCGCATCGCTCGACAGAGCGCAGAATGTTAAGTATTTGATGAAAGGGCTGGAAAAATTATTAATGAATTAATTGATTTAATCGTTGATGAAGAAAACGAAAAACATGACGTATACACAGGGCGTAAGAGAAGCAACAGCAGTTCTAGCAACGGCAATGCAGACTTGATAGTAAAACAGGATTCTATTCGTAAGGTCATAAACAATTCTAAAAAGTCCTAAATATTAATAAAACAATCAATTTTTAAGACTTAAAGGTTCTAAAAAATTGTGAAGGTCATAAAAATTCCTAAAAAAGCTCCGATGACAGACTGCAAGCCAAAATATGTACTTGTTTTTTCTTGGAGTTTTGCATGAAATAAGAGGCCGCAAATCACTTTAACTTTGAAATTCGTGACTTTAACATCGTCTGTAATAGTCGAGGTATATTTGTTTTTTTATACTCAATATCAAAGTAAGGCTTACGATGGATGTAAAACCTAAGAGTGTTCATTTCGAAAGTTCCTAAGTTAACAACATAAAGTCCTTAAAAGTCAAAAAAGTCCTAAAACTTGAAATAAAATATTTTGTACGAACATTGGTAAAAGTTACAGCACGTTCTAATATTCAGACGACTCAGTGGTCATATTAACATGACTGAATATTCAACAGAGGTTTGGCACGATGATAGCGTAGCCTAAGAGCTTGTTGTTGTCTGTATATCTTCACTGGTTATTTAAAATACTGATTATATATTTTTTCATTTACAGGGCAAACCGAGAATACTGGGAGAATCTTCAACCAGCAACGGGGCGGCCATTTAGTACAGCATTTTCAAAACCTGACAAGTGAAATGATATTATAACAAACTAAATTTCTGTTTCTATCTTCTCAACGTTTACATTCCAACCTCTGGGATAACCATTATAAGAACATGTTATACGCATGAAGAAGTATAAATTAAAGTATATTAATGTTTGTTATTACAGTAGTACGAAATAAATCAATAAACACACTCGTTCGAAAAGTCAGGAGTGCTAACCACTACGCCATCAGTGGCCACCACGCTGGCAACCTAGCAGTTTCATGATTCGTTAAGTTGGTTAGTGCGTGAGGATTCATGAAACCAATTTTATTCATTCGAGTGAAATGTAAGTGCAGCCAAATACTACTGTATTGTGTTTCACCAAATACAAGGCTCAGATCAACTGAATAATACCGAATTCAGGGATATATGAAACAACCGTACGGCTCGGCCCAAACCTATATAAACATATGAATTAAAGTATATTGTCAAATTGAAAAGGGACCAGCAGTTTCACCAGTTTTCTAAAGCAAATATTTTTTCAATTCAGATCTCAATGTTCTTTAGTTTCAGGTCCCTATACCACGTTTTAATGTCAATTACTTCAACAATTTGGGTATTTTACTCCCAACAGTGGACTGGAATGAGTAAAAACTTGAATTAGAAAGGCAATATTATACTCATAAGTTCTGATATTATAAACTCACATTGCAGAAAAACTGGTCAGTGGCTCAAAAGGTGACTTTGTTGGTTTTGAGATGGGGGCCAGTAGTCACACTTACCAGGCATGAACTTTGTAGGAGTAACATATTGGGATGGGGAAGGTCGGGGGGGGGGACTCATAACCAAGGGAAGGTCCCAGGGGGCTAGACATTTCCCCTTCTAACCTTTAGCATTTTCTTTGACCAGTAGTGTTAAGTTTTATTTTGACAATAACAAAATATACTAGATAATGTAGAATAAATGTCAATAAAACAGAAAGGGAATTGCTCCTTGCGATGATAAATGTTTGTGTTTAGGCGTCTCCTTAGTTGTGACACTTAAAACTCGTCTATCGAATTCGCGATTACAGTAATTGTTGTCATTGAGGTGTAATTAAAAAAAGCAATATATTTACCATTTACATCATGAGGTAAACAAATTCTTGTTAGTGAGATTCTTGTTAAGTGAGATAACGTTTTTTTCTCACCTGTGTTTTTTTTAGGATAATAATAACAATAATAATAACAATGATGATGATGATGATAATAATGATGGTGATGGTGATGACAATGATAATAACAATAAAAATAACAATAACAATAGTAACAACAACAACAACAATAACAATAAAAGTCGTTATTGTAAAAATATTTGACCAAGACGTGACGGCAGGAGCCCAGAAGTAGGAGCGTCTAACTGGCCAAAATAAGTGGGGAAGCGTTTTTCCTAACCTGCAATGCTGTATATTTTGAGTCAATTTGCTGCGCTAATTAACAATGCAAGTGCAAACAATTACAAATTTCACGTGAGTTAAGCTTGAAAGAGCGTGAAATTTATTAGAGGCAAAAGGTTGGGTGAAGCACTCTTTTATTGTGCTGATATAAAGGCATCTGGTAGAGTATGAGTACAAAATTAACCTGACTTTAATTGTAATTTAGAACATGAGGTAATCTGGCTCGACTAGGTCTCTATTTGTATTTCCAGGTTGCTGGTATCACTTATTGTTATTTAAGCATTTCAACTAATGCACTTGACAGATACAAATAAAAATTTTTGTTGTTGTTTATCATGTCTGAGAGGGCTAGCAAAGCAGAAACAGGCAGCCCAAGCTCAGTCTGAGTACAGTGGCATTCAGAAAACTTAAGGCTTTGTACGGAAATTTTTAAGTAAAAAAAATAAGGTAGATTGATGCATTTATGTGGCGCCTCTTCCATATATATATGACCAAAGGCGCTTCTACGCGGTCCATGTATGCTGGTACTCATTTTACCGACCCCGGAAGGATGGAAAGCTGAGTGAACTTTAGCGGGAAAGAAGGTCACCCAAATATTCAACCCTCGACCAGGCCGGGGTTCGGACCGGGGACCTCAGGATTGGTAGACAGAGATCTTACCTTTGCGCCAACCCCTCCGCTGTTTAACAGTTTATGTTTGAAGTAAAATACATAAGTTGTAGAACAAACTGACCATGAAGTTTAAGAACGTGTTTGATGTTGTTTTTGTGGCCAGAGTGATTCAAGCCGGAGAGGAAATCACTAAAGCTTAGCCAACAAACAGACTCGCAGAATTTTAAATGAAGACTTTTTTTGTTTTTTTTTTTCTGCTATTTAGGCCAAAAAATAGATCTAAAAGCTATGTACAAGTTTAAAAACGCTTTCGGAGACTCTCTCTTTCCTACGTTGAAAACTGAAGAAGGAGAGATTTGAACTTTGAAACTTAAGAAAAAGTGAGTCTCCAAAAACTGAAAAACTGAAATTTCAAACTGAAGAAGGAGAAAGTCTCCGAAAGCTTTATTAAACTGATATATAGTTTTTAGATCTTATACATTTTAAATCCTAAACATTTTGGGCTTGAATTGCAAAAATAATATGAAAATAAAGCTAAAAAATTTTGAGAAGAGTGTCACCCTTTTTTCTCCGAAGCAAAGCGCTTCGCAGCTGTTTCGGACCCAGAGAAAGTTCGCTCAGTTCGGTCAAACGACCCTGGGCTTGAATAACCCTTTTTGCAAAACAGGTTGGAAATAAATTAGAACGAAATTGCAATAAGCGGTGAACAGTTTTTGAATTTAAATTCATTATAAAGCATAGCTAAATTTATCTCTCTCAATGACTCCTGGAGGAGAGGGGGAAGTAGTTAGTTAGAAAATGAGTGAGTTTGTGCTGCTAAGGCGCAAACCCACCCTTTCTAAATTTCTAAAACCCGTTCTAAGATGATCAAGAACATAATAAAAACCGCGGTTACGAACATTGTAGCACAACCCATGTTGCAAATTTTCAAATATATTTAAACTTAACGTTTCGTATGTTACAACATACGTATTCATCTTCAGAAGTGACCATTAAACTGAGTTACAACAAATTTAAAACAGGATGTGGAACACTGGTGACTGGTAACTACAGTTATTCGTCCAACCGGAAGCGATCGTTTTTGGTAAATTTTGTTGCACATTGTTGAATTTATTGCTTGATATTTTCTATGGCTATGTAAAAGATAGTGAGCTAACATAAGAAAATAACATTTGGGCTCGTAATGCTACAAAGTGAAAAATATCTAATTATATTTGTCAACAAATTCTAAATAGAGAATGCTTTCGCTGGGGGGTTGGGTTGAGCGAAACCTTTCCCCCTCGATAATTTTTACCCTCGAACTTTTACAGATTGAGTGATTGCCAAAAGCTTTGGTAATAACTGAGTTTGATTATGGATACATTGATTAATTCTAATTACCTGTTAGATGACTTCTTCAGCGTTCGTGACGCCATCACAGCAAGTCTTTGAACCCAATCTTTTTCCGGAAACAGTCCATTTTTTCACAAAAAAGATTAAATGGACTGTCAGATTTCATTTCATTTGCAGCCTTTTGTAGTTTTATTAAATAAAATGGTGTTTTTAACCATTTTCATTATCTATCGATATTTATCAGAATAAAAAAATATCGAAAATTCAAGATAACGGCCATGTTGGATTTTTGTTTTTGTTACCATGGCAACATTAGCTAATGAATTAGTGCTTTTTACTGTGGAATTTAATTAGTGAGTGATGTACTAATTGCATGCCAAGTGATTCGCTTTCACTATTAACGGCTAAAAAATTCATGGCAGGGGAAAAGGGTTATTCTGTCGTACTTGCTCGTGTAACAGCTCTAGTGATCGATCTCTAGTTACATATGATGGAATTGGTCTATCTATTCTTGCAAGTTCGTAGCCGACGCCATCTTGGATGAGCAAGAAAATATTTAACCGCTGACTTCCTAGACCCAGACCTTTTTTTTCGTTCGGTCTACATACACAACACAAGTACATCACAGGTAGCCCAAGCTCTATGTTAGTGTCGATTTACAGTCGATTTACAGTGAATATTTGGGACTTTATATGGACTTAATAAAATTCACTGAAACTTCCATGGCGTGTTTATGAATCCCTATATTATACCTTAGCTGAGTTTGAGGAAGTTTTGTTCAGTTTAACTTGACTTTTTTTGCACAGTATAATACAGGGATTCAAACACACCATGGAAGTTTCAGTGTATTTTATTGCGATTTGAGGTAAGAAATTAACGTTTTATTAAATCCATATAAAGTCCCATATATTTACTGTAAATCGACACTAACATAGAGCTTGGGAAACCTGTGAGTACACAAAGCTTAAACAGACAGAAAATAATCAAAATAAGTCATCACAGTTGCAAACTTTAGGATATTTATCCTTTTGATGGCTGGATCTGGATCACAGTCATGAAAAATGACAGAAAATACTAGTATAAACAGGAAGGGCCAAACTCAAGGGTTTCAGCTATTGATATAAAAGAACGGTTTTAAGCAGTTTAAGGGTTATAAATGAAAATCGATACTTTCTTTTTTTCTCGGTCGATTGATTTTTATGAGCGTAACCAATCGGAAGGCTTGTATTTTGTCAGGCCGGATTTAAGTAAAATTATTCAGAATTCTTTTGCATTAAATGACAAAAAATTCTTTATAAGTAGATGCTTTGAAAAGCATAATACTAAAAAGGATAAAAATAGGAAAAAATGTCTAAAGCGATTCTGTAAATGCTAAGCTCCTTACACAACAAAACCTTTTATTACAAACTATCTCTATGCAAATTCAGTCGATTTAATACTTTACTTGTGAATCGCATCATGAAGACATCGCTGTGCAATAAAAACTAGCATTAATTACCTATATTAATCCTTTTCAAAATAACCAACGTATTCTAACAATTCTATACGGAAGTTAAAACGTTACAAAAGATCTTGATATTTTAAAGAAAAGTTCCCGTTGTTCGGTGATGTGTGGGAATTGAACCCACCAAGTACAAGACGTTGTACTTGTTGCCAACCAGAACATCTCAAAATCGGGGAACAATTTATGCTCAAAAACCACAGAGCGACCCGATGAAGCCCTAACCTAGTCTTAGACCTAAGTTCTAAGGACTTTTAGACCTAATCAAGTCTTAAGGACTCAATTTCGCTTCAGAATAAGTGACCCGAAATGTCACAAAAACTTTATTTGCTAATTACAATGCAAGTCTAGTTTGCACTTCAATGGGCCCGAAACTGCCCCAAAAACTGAAATCTAAGCTAAACCAAGAATTGTGTTAACTAAATACAAAAACTATTTCAAACCGATTGCTCAGCCTGGAATGGTCCAAAACTGCCATGTAAAAAAAAGGGGGGGCCCGAAAAATCCTCTTCAGTCGAGTGGGCCCGAAAATTCTTCGGCTTCGAGCGGACGCAAAAATGTTTCGGCTTCGAGCGGACGCAAAAATGCTTCGGCTTCGAGCGGACGCAAAAATGCTTCGGCTTCGAGCGGACGCAAAAATGTTTCGGCTACGAGCGGACGCAAAAATGTTTCGGCTTCGAGCGGACGCAAAAATGTTTCGGCTTCGAGCGGACGCAAAAATGCTTCGGCTTCGAGCGGACGCAAAA
>JAOCPT020539911.1:0-11357 GCA_026546935.2 Palythoa grandiflora | reverse complement strand
TACTTCTCAATTTGTATCTCAGTTAGAAAGAGAAGCACATATGCTAATAAAGCAAGGAATGTAAACAAAGATTCACCTACTAAGGAGAATTACAGTCAAGGTTGATTACTGATAAAAGTGACATTCCTCAATGTAAATAGTTACTTTTTTTGTTTCCATTACAAAACAATCTTTTACTTTCTATTCTGTTATTAATTCATTTGAATAATTTTTAGTTCGAAATCCTATCTTTAACAAGACCTTAAGGAAATGTTTGTTACAAAAAATAACTCTTATAATAGTTTTTAAGAATTTGATGCAAATGCTTGTTTTTGTAAATAATTTGAAACAGATTCCTGAGCAGTTTCGATTTATGAGTCAACAACCAGTAAAGAAAAAGCATAAACACAAGCGACACAAAAAGGATGAAGGGGAGAAACCGAGGCCTCCTGAAGGTAAAGACACCAAAGGCAAAATCTCTTCTCTTCTCCCACTGTTAGTTGATAATTTCAAGTCCCATGTAAACTCTCTTTCTTTTCTCCTTCTTCCATAGTTTGCTGATAATGTCAAGTCCCATTTGATCTCTTATTTGTCTGTTCTTCTTCTTGCTGACTGACTTGGAATATTTGCTCTGATTGGAGGAGAATGACTTTCAGATTTTTTATAAATCAAACTTTTGTCTCCTGTGAATTGTTTATATTCCAAGTCATTCAACTTCACTGATTTCTCATGGATTCTGTGTCTCACATTTTCTTCATAAATAATTAGTAAAAACAAAAAATCACAAGCTCAGCACAAGTGTGCCAAATTAGCTGTGCCTTGCCGATGAGTCCCATAAAGACCAAAACAGCTGTCCATGGCTGGTAACATTCAGGGTCACTCTTTATTTAAAGGGTTTCAGTACGGGCTTAGGCCCTCTGACTCGCGAGGCCATACTGCCCTATTTTGTGGCTGTGTCATTATCAGCACGTTTTTGCAACACAGTTATATCTATTATTCCAGCTACATCCCACAAGCGTTATTGTGCTTCTACTTCACTTTTTAAAATGTAATAGTTTGGTTAGTAATATGGAGTTTACTGACCTGCTATTATAATTAATAGAATTATCATCAACCTAATAATAATATCTATATTTTCGTGATGCAAAGATTAAAAAGAAAAGACACGAGAGTTATGTCTTGTGATTTTTAATAGTCTCCAATCAGGCTTTCTGATGTATCCACTTTTTAAAAAGAATTACAAGGTAAGGAAAATTCCAAAACATGCGAGATAAATATCTTTCCAGGTCTTAGTACTGTTTAAAAGTTACTGATAATACGAAGGAGGGACGGGGAAGGGGAAGGGGATGGGGTGGAGGGGGAAGTTCAGATCTGTACAATGTTATCGCACCCCCAAAACAAAAAAATCTGCCGCGTACAGGCAGGTTACGTTTGAAGCAGAGGAAGATAACATATCACACATTTTCCGCATCTTTTCCGTTTCTCATCTACACTCGTTGAAAAATTAGGCTGTATCAGACTTCCTGTGTACGGATCTGTAATACATTGATATTAACTTTCGATAGAAACATCAGATTCAGATGCAGATACAGAAACATCAAGTAAGAAAAACGTAACATATCTGACATATGTTCGCTAAAAGTATTAAAATGGATAAAATTTATTTAAAAGGCTAAAAAACTTTTGATCTAAGAGTTATATAAAACCAAACATTTTCGACTTAAAAGTCATCATCAGAACCCTGATGATGACTTTTAAGTCGAAAACGTTTGGTTCTTAGATCTGAAAAGTTTTTTAGCCTTTTAAAATAATTTTATCCAAAAACGTAACAATTTTTAAAAATTCAATGGAAGCTCGATTGTGCCAAAAATTAAAAACTATGAGGCTCGCCCAAAATTTACTGCGGTTATTTTGAAAAAAATACGTGTTAAACAAGAAATTCGTTTGAAATTATCAATCAACAAAACAAAAACAAAAAACGGAAAAGAAAAATAAAACCTAATATGCTCTAATTCAATAGATAAGCGGCATTTTTATCCCATTCCTTAAAACAATTTATTAAAACAACCATAAGAGGTTTGGAGAATCGTTGCATATGCTGCAGTATTCAACGGGTGGTTGTCGAGGGCAAAAAACAAACTTCCCCGCCAAAGCTCGCGCACCTCATTTTAATTGGCGCCAAAATATGTGTGCGTGCGTCCCTGTTG
Source organism: Palythoa grandiflora (assembly GCA_026546935.2). Classification (NCBI taxonomy): domain Eukaryota; kingdom Metazoa; phylum Cnidaria; class Anthozoa; order Zoantharia; family Sphenopidae; genus Palythoa; species Palythoa grandiflora. Next base: position 9,171 of record JAOCPT020539911.1, on the reverse strand, counting down.
CAGCGATAGTTTTCTGCGAAAACGCCCGTATAGTTTGCAAATATTTTGCTGTGCCTGATTTTTCACAACAAAGTTTGTTCAAAAACAAAGTGCCTGAATGCCTTAACCTTGATTATACACGGTTTTTTCACAATTTTATAGCTATAGACAAGTAAGCAAAGCTTTATCGCTACTGGTTGAACGAATATTTTAGAAACAATATATCTGCCGAGTTTGGGATTAATATGTGATAAGATAGTGAAAATGTAGTCATGCAAAATCGTATTTTTCACAGTATGCAAAATAACAAATGTCTGTTAAATTTTGGAATTTTACGGAGCTGTATATTCGCGAGTTTTCGGCCTATCACCATCAAAAATGGTAAATTTAGTAAATGTTGGGAGCTCTTTTCACTGGTATCAATTGATTTTCACTACTTTGTATTTTAAAAAGATACATTAACCGTGAAAGGGTCTATAGCTATTAATGTTGGAAGCCAAAAGCAACGAGAATGGCAATGCAAACAACGACGGCTCAGAAAGAACACATTTTAATTTCTGATTCGCTCCGTTTTATCACTTCCATATGCGGTTCATTAGCGTTTAGTTTTTTCTGTGTTAAACTTTGTGAATAGAAAACGACTAGTTGTTCCTTCTTGATGGTAAACAAACAATGAGAACATTTTTGTTATCACGTCCTCCCAAGAACTCTAACTGAGGGCTGTTTACATGAACCTGGAGGACATGGCCATGTGACTGAGGTGCCCCGGCTAGGTGAGGTTCCACGCCTTTCCACGTTATATCTCTTCTCTTTTTCATTGTGTTTACATAAGAAGTGGAGCGCCCCACAGAGGCGAGTTGCCCGGTTAGCAGAGGTGGGGGATTCATCTTGCCGGGGTGACTTTTTTCTATGTAAACGCTTCAAGCGGGATACCCCGGCCACCACGGGTGAGTTTCATTTCATATGATTATCATTAAAATGACAAATGTGAGATATAATAATGTAAAAATGCTGAAAAATTTGCTTTTATAGCAAACTTTTGTCCTTTTCGCTATTGTGTCTGTTTACATAACTAGCATTAGTAAACGGCGCCATTGTAATTTTGAATTCTCAAGACACGATCCCAGGGTTGAAGAGGTAGCATTTAAAGGGTTTTGACCTTGCGATTCCGACGCCAGTTGACTGGAGTCCCTCACCTCCATGTAAACTGTCCCTTAAAAAGTCTTTCCACGTTCTAGTTTTACTCACGTGCAAGTGCTCAGTACTCGATGCATTCGGCAGCTGAAGTGCGTAATCGGCTTCAACGAATTCAATTTCAGCAGAAATGTCCTCTGATTCCATACTCTTTAATCAACGGGCTTCTTGTGAACCATCCAATTTAAAACGCAATGTCGAACAAACTGCCAAGATCCTCTTCCGAAATCACGATGCTGACTCGAGTTCTGTTACAGCATTATTCCTATCTTCAAATGTTTAGTATAAATTAATAAGTACTGGCCTGAGAAATAAAGGTTCCAATGTTGACAAAAACCTTCGAAGCCAACACCAATGACACTGTTTACTTACCTGGATCTTGTTCGAGTTTACCAGATTAACCCTTAGTTAAGTTCCCTTAGGTAGCATTAAAGCTGGTAAATAATCTACGGTTCTAATTCGATCCCATAGCCAGACTTTAAGTTTAATAACTGTAGAGCACACTTAATTTACTCACACATTGCAAAGCCTGCATTAGAGAAATCCGCTATTTTTGATCGCTGTTTTTTCAAAGATGCACGCCCCAGTCCTAAAAGCTGCGCTAACAGCCAGATGGAGAGTGACATTTTAGCCCCCTCATAATATATCATCCTACACCTTGTGCATGTATGAGATAAAAGAGGGATTATAACTGCCAAAAAAATTGGTCTTCTTTGAGAAAGACAGAAACTAGTTTGATTTATTTCAATTTTGTTTACTAGACAAATTGGCCATTGAAAATCAAAAACCTACTGGCCAAATCTGAAATTTTAAAGTTAGCTACCTCTAGCGGTGAACCCTGCCGTCTATAATAATCTTCCACTATTGCTGGAAAAGATCCCAGCCGTTCCCAATTTCATATTTTTGAGGAGCGTGTTTCTAGGTGAATGGCAGGTTATGCCCCTTGATTCGAAAATAAATGGTAACGAATCTCTTACATCCACTGTTTATAAACCAATCAAATTGTTTCTATCCAATCTAAAAGAAGCGCGGGCCCTAGGAACAAGATCAGTTTCTACCTGCACTAGTGACATAACTAACACGTCATAAAAACCAAAAAGTGTCAAAAGCGTTTTAGCCTGTAGTGATCTCATACCACCTGATATTTTTTTTACTAATGGGGTTTTTATTGATGGGTTTATCATATGCATATCTACCCTAATTGTCCTAACTGTGTAATATTTAAAGGAACTATATGTAGCACAAATAAGGAGTTAAGATAGCCTTAAAAAATGAGTACAAATATTGAGCACATTAATTTTAAATGGAAAACTTCGGCCAACTACCTACCAAGCAAAGCATAACTGACATTTTATAACAACATTCCACTCAATTTTAAACAGCATATTTTTAACCATGCTCCTTTTAGACCAAAGCCTAAACACTTTTAAAATCTTCCTCAATGTGTCCATCATTCTCCGTCAAAAAAAGTTTTCGTTTCAAAAATTAACTGATCTCGAAATTCTTTTTTCCTTTTTTTTCAGTGTCCAGAAAACAGCCAGCACGGTTGGTTCAAAGCATGCATCTATGTAAACTACTTCATTTTGTTTTGGTAACAGCTTCGTTTATCTTTTCCTGGAATGTGGTGACGGTGAACGGGTTAGCCAGAAACAGAAAACCAGGTCCCCCGCCTTGCCCAAGCCCCTGCGAATGCAAATGGCGTGTCAAACAATCAACGTCACAGTATTTTGCAATTGTAATTTGCAAAGATCTGGATAAGGTTCCGGTGGGTCTTCCTCCCCTAACACTGTACTTGTAAGTACCGAAAGCGACGTCATCTCAATAGTTTTTACTCCCGGGGATACCAACAAAAAATTTGTTGCATTTGTTGCATTTGTTTCCATTGCGTGTGGCCGCTACTTTGATTACGTTTGTCATGACGCAATGTTAGCATTTCCGATTTCTGTCATCATGAAAGCTAAGTCCTTTTAATAATAGCCTAAGTGATCGAATGGAGCCGTTGTTTATCTCCGGTTTCACTTTTAAGCGAATGACAGTCATTGATTCACCTTGGACGGGACAATAGTATATCGCAGGTTAGCTTCCAGCGGAAACTGTTGCTCATTTTACCGAGCTGTGCACGTGTGTGCGATATGAAAAAAAAGACATCAGTGTAATTCAAGACACTGTGATACTGTGGACATTTTTTCATAGGGTTCACAAAATAAACGGTAAATTTCTGCGAAAATCTCCCGAATCTGTTTCAGTTTCTCTCATCTTGCCCAAGATTTGGATATGGCCAAGTTGGTAATTAGTTGGTCAGCGGTCTCTTTCAAATGAGCGTGACTTATAAATTCGTTGTTGACAACATGTGCTCTCAAACGAGCATGACAAGACACGGAGCAAAAAATCAAAAACAACAATTCAATGTTATATGACTAAAAGGGCGGCCAAAAAGAGCCAAAAAACTAAAAAGTGGACCAAATCAGTCATGAAGTACCTCAGAGATTAAAATGACGGCATTCTTCAATTATATTTCATACTTTCTTTTCATTATTCTCTTAAGACGGATGTCTTCTACGACAAGCGACCGAAAAATAACCTACATACCGGAACAATACTTCGCCAAGTTCAAATACTTACAAAGCATGTACGTATGGTAAAAATATTAATTTTTTTCAATATGTTAGGAAGATAAAAATGTGATTATTTCTAAAAAAACGATGTGTTTCTTTCAAAAATCCCCAATAATTGAACCATTAAAAAGGGTTTCATTGCACACCTAGGATACTGAGATATTCATGCTACAGCGCCGTCTTGCTCCCATATAAGGACCTCCTTCAGTGGCCTCAATATTTTCCCAATACAAACCTCTTGGGAAATAAAATGCTTTGTTTAAGCGGAACATTCTTTCATGTGCTATTCCCTTGATCCCTTTTCTTAAATGGAGGCGATTTCAATATTCTTTTGTTTATATTCAAATTAGCCCTACTAGCCCTTTTTCTTGAGTTAAACTTTCAAAAGATTATGTTACCCAAAAGGAGCCCAACAACAACATTTATTTATACCAGAAAAAGATTAAAGAGAAAGTAATACATTAAATTGAACCTTATAAATATGGTATTAGCTGCCTACAATAACCATAGTGGCTAAGAGAATTAGGCATATGTAATAAATATATATGGCAAAGGTAACTTAAGAAAGCCCTGTATATGTAAACAAAAGAATATTAAAATCGCCCGCTATTTATGAATGAGGTCTATTACCGCATCTGAAACAGAGAATCGTATTTCCTAAGAGAACTGTATTGGAAAAACATCGAGGATGTCAATGGTGGACGCGCAGAAAGACCTGGGTTCCACTCAGGAAACCACCACCAGGAGCAATCAACATGTTTTGTTCAGTGAAAATACCGCTTTTGTAGACCACTCATTTTAGAATTGTATTTCCCAAAAGATATTTGCTTGCTAAGTGTATTCCTGGCTTCCTCTTCAACTAATTCCGAATCCACTTCTTCTTCCTCATTACTTGACTCACTCTCTCTATCATCATCCACACTTTTGTTCGTATTCGCTTTCACACCTCGCAACCTTGTTACTATTGTCCGCCATGTTATCAAAGTGTAAAAAAGAACAGGCAAAATGAGGCTCTCTGATTGGTCAGTATGACAAAAGCTTAGTTTTTTTTTTCATTTTTCATTTTTTATTTTTATTTTCAATTTATTTATTTATTTAAACGTTATTAACTAAATGTTAATACAATAAAAAGGTGTTAAAAAAAAGAAAAGACGAAAGGGAAAGAACGGTGCATACAAACTAAAACAAATGGGAGGAAGCCAAGTAGTCCTTCAACGGGTGCCATTTTGCTTTTAACGATGTTATATTTCCATACTGAGATGAGGCAAAGTGTTTTTTTGTCTGGCGGGAAATTCGTTCTAAAAGTACCCCATCTGTGAAAGTAATATCTCCAATATGAGAGTTGCTCGTTCCTAGTGATGGACTCCTGGTTTCAGTACATTGAAGTGAAGGTTGGTAGGCTGGTCCACTTATGGAAGAGTAAAAGAATCGTGTTATTGAAATATCAACATGCAGAAATCTTACAAGACAGATTTACCGATAATACGAGTTGCTGCTAAAGTTTTTCAGAGTTCGAAGACCTCTTTTTTGTGTGTATTAGGACCCAGAGGGTTCCGCGTCCCTTTATTTTTGGTTCCAGTGAAAAACTTCGAAAGCAATACTTTAAACAAATCACATCTCTTAGTAAATGCTAATATATATTTTCATTTACTAACAAGTTTTATTTTTTATAAATCACGAACGAGCCAGCCATTAGTAAGTTTTTTTTAAAACATGTAATAGTTTGCGATTTAAAAGAAACAAAGTCATTAGTTTGAAAACAAAAATATATAGAAAAAAGCTACGAAGATAGAATACAAATCTGAGAAATAAATTCAGAAATTATAAATCAAATTGTCTAAACGGCTTCTACTTAAAAGCATGTCGAAACGTTGTTGAGAAGGCCGCCTCTCTGTCTCTTACACGTTAGTTATATATTTATTAACTATATATTAATTATTTAAATAAATAAATAGCTGGGTTAAATCATCGTTCTCTTTTCCTTCCGACAGATCTTCCGACTAGTGGGAGTGTAACACCGATCCCACGAAACAGATCTGTCGGAAGTAAAACAGAACGATGGTTTAACCCAGTTATTTATTTATTTATTCATTTATTTATTTATACTCGCTCCGATTGCCTCAGGAATCGTTGAGCACTCTTTGAAGATCAATTGAAAATTTACTTCACTTTTATTAATTATTTATATATTTTAACATTGCAGAATTTTTATCATAGTAATTATAACTAATTTTAGCATAGTAGTATATAGTAATAGTAATACTACTACTAGTAGTAGTAGTTGTAGTAGTCAGAGCAGTAGTAGTAGTACTAGTATTAGTACTAGTAGTACTAGAATTTTTATCATAGTAATTATAACTTCTTTTAGCATGATAGTATATAGTAGTAGTAGTAGTAGTAGTAGTAGTAGTAGTAGTAGTAGTAGTAGTAGTAGTAGTAGTAGTGGTGGTGGTAGTATAGTAGTATTCAGTTTCATTAAATTCTGAATACTTTGCAATTGATATTCGGATTACACCAATTTCGATATATTTTTAAAATTCTAACATTTTAACTTGGATCAATCCGAGGTTTAGGGAATACAAGAAATCCCAATAACCAGAAAGGAAAGAACAGTTTATTTCTTTTAGTATATTCCCCTAAACCTAGGACCCAAGTTGAATTTTAACATATCGAAATTGGTCTATTATCGCTAAATTGGAGATTGATCATGATTTGATCTGACAAAAACAACAGACAAGGGGAACTGATCACATAACATGCACGCCGTTTGGAATGTGAAAATGAAAGCGAAGCGACTCAGTTGATTCAGTTGAACGGAAATAAAAATCATCTCTAATTTAAGAAAATCTTCTCCTTTTACCATGCACGGGAAATTTTTTCCCCACACAATTTTAAGCTGCGCTGTCAGTTCCCATTTAAGGCATTTAAGGTATATATGAGCTGGTTAGCACATGCCCAGAGTTTATCGTTTGATCCAGTTTGTGTTTAAAACCTTATATAGACTTATTTTGAGCAGTGATTTTTGGGATAAACATTTTTTCCTTGGAAAATCTGAACAAATAATGTTATTCTATTCGCGTTAAATTGTTTATTTAAACAGTTTTTAAATAACTCTGTTTTATTGTCTCATTGTTTTAAGTTTATTATTGTTTTTATTGTTTATAGCTTGCAGTCTAGATAACGTCAAAATAATTTATTTCCGGTCCAAAATTTAGGGGGGATAAATGCTGTCCTCCCCTCCCCCCATCCTGCTTGACGCAAGCTAACAAGGACATGCGCAACTCTTTAATTAATGTTTTTCGCTCTAAATCCGCGCGCTTAATTGCAAAGAATCCAAGATTTATTAAAGAAGTCTCGTAAAGTATTTATTAAGTACAGGACTCATAAGAATATCATATCCAATTCGAATATCATTAAATTGCATTTATGACGCGGACTATGTACAGTAATTAAATTTTAATAAAAATTTAAATCAAATTTCAATTAAAAGCTGTTACGTCATCAAACAAAGATATTAAATCGGTGACTCTATAAAGTTATTTGTGAGAATGAAGGCGAATGACTTGAAAATATTGCTCGCGTTTTTAAACATTTTGATCATTTCTACATTAAGTGTATCACCGCCAAAGGTACGTAACGCAAATGAATGTTTTGCATCGCAGTACAGTAGCGCAAGTTAAAATGTTGAAACTCAACTGGCCTTTTTTACGTTACTTCCGTATAAGATATTTTGTTTGTTTGTTTGTTTTAAATTTAATTTCCTATGTGTTAAACATTCTATGTCACTGTTTATACCACTTGTGGCGTTCTTACAAAGGGAAAAATTTAAATAATCAATTGCAATTGAAAATCATTTCACATGAAATCTCCTGTGTTTAAACTTTTTAGAAGCCTATTTTGGCCGAAGAGATCAGGAAATGTCGAAACTGGCAGTTTTTCCCATCAGACGATCCGCGATTTGGGAATTTAGTTGTTAATTTAAAAAACAAGGTAAGCAATTAGTTTAGCATTCCAGTGATACATCGCACTAAGTATTCAAAAACACCCGGCCAGGCTGTTCCACGAAATATCTGCTCCACGTTAACTTCTCTTGCTGGGTGGCAAGTTAATGCTAATTTATTTTTGCTGGAAAACTTTTATTTACTAAGAGCTGACAGGCTAATAATTTTTTTCTGTGATGGAAAAATAACTTTTGGCCTAGCTTTTTCTTTGCTGGAAAAATATTAAAAATAAAATAATCCTTTTCATACGGTCCGGGAAACAAAATAAATGTTATTAAGAAGTTAAAAATCCCAACGTTTCGACTGAATCCAACAGTCTTCTTCAGGTTAAAGTGATGGTTAAATCCCAACGGCGCCTTTTGTAGGCGTGGGAAATTAATATTTGCCCAGATGCGTTGAACCGGGAAGATGGAAAATTTCTCCGTCGGGCGTATTTAGCTTTGACTTTTAAAGAAAGAAACAATAGTTTTTAATTATATTCATTTTTCGGACTTTTTAAACGCTTTGTTTGTAACTTTTACCATCATTTTACCCTGAAGAAGACTGTTGGATTCAAAATAAAAGTTATTTTGCAAATTCTGTTTCTAGCTGTTGAATAGGTTCTAGAACTAAGAAAATGCAACTAAAACTCGCAAAGACTGGCCAAGCGACCAATGAAATAAGTCATTTTAATATTTTTCCTGCTGGGAATTTATCTAGTTCCTTTGCTGCTGGCTGGTAAAGTATCCGTACATTTTGCTGGCTGGGAATTTTAACCCTCGAACTTCCAGCGGGTGGTCCGGTGGTGGTTGGAGAGGGGATAATGGGGGAGAATTGATCCCTTATAATCCGTTTCTTCTAAAAAGTTTTAGTATTGCCCACCAAATTGTCAGTAGCTCTTCATTATGAGAAAACACGTTTTTTGACTTGTTTTCGAGTTTGTCACCCTAAATAGAAATCTTTTGCAGCTTTTGAAATGGAAAGAATTGTCTGTCAAAGTATTTATAAAATAAATGATATTTTGACATTCATGTATACATGAATTCATGTTTACATGATGTTATAAAAGGATGTAAAGCAATCTAAAATACACACATTTGAACAGTTCAGACAGTTTATACAAAAACGATGGGGGAAAAAGCAGAACATTTTGCAAAATTACGTTACCAACTGCTAATACTGTTGCCATGGAAATCAATTAACTGACACACAATTACTATTTTTTGGAAACTACAATAATCAAGCTTTGTACCTGCCAACAAAGTTTTACTGGAACAGAAGTTGGTTGGAGGGGGGGGGGGGGGGGGGACAAAATGAACTCACCCCAAACCCCTTTTTTGGGGTTTATTTTTTTTTTTAAAAAAATATATATATTGGAAAACCGGGGGTTATTTTTTAATTTG
>JAOCPT020539851.1:0-11358 GCA_026546935.2 Palythoa grandiflora | reverse complement strand
GTTAAATCTTGATTCTCATATGTGAAAAGAGAGGTTGCCTTTGGTTTACTTTGCTTTCTATTTATTATTTCATTAAGGTATTTAAACGTTTGTTTAATATTCGTCTTATTTTCTGATAGTTTATTTTCATAATACTGTTTTTTTGCAGTTCTTATTAAACCCACTAGTTTATTTTTATGGTTTTTGTAAGCTTTTTCTTTTGACGAGTCTGGGTTTCTCATAAACTGCTTATACAATTTATTTTTTATTTTAATTGACTTCAATATCCCGGGAGAAATCCAGGGCTTGTGGATTCTTTTTTTCCTTGTCTTTTTCTTGAGAGGTAAGCACTCGTTAAAGATGCGAGAAAACTCATCAGCAAAAGCATTATAAGCTTTAGTTGGATCATCAAAGCTGTTTATTTCGTTCCAGTCATAATTTGTAATTTTATCTTTGAATTTTTCTATATTACCTTCCGTTTTTTCTCGGCAGAAGTAAGCGGGATTTTCATTATCGTTAAATTCAGTTTTATTTTCAAGCCAAATCGAAAAGATCGGTAGATGGTCAGATATGTCCGTTAAAAACAATCCATTTAATAAAGTATCCGCCTTAGTGTTATTTGTTAAAATATTATCTATTAAAGTTGCGGTGTGCGAAGTAATTCTTGTTGGACGATTAATCATAGGTATCAAAAGATGTGAGAACATACTGTCTAAAAATTCTCCTGTTAAATTGTTTTTCTGGTAATTCATAAGATTAACGTTAAAGTCGCCCATGAGATAGCAAAGTTTGTTTTCCTTTGTTATCTTGTCAAGAATGTTATTAAAGGTATTCACAAAATTCAATAAATTGTCATCGGGAGCTCTATAAATAACTCCGATTATTAAGTTTTTTCCCTTTGGGACAATTACCTCGACAAAGAGCGAATCTATTGTTTCTGAATTTTCGAATTTTAAATTTTCGCGGATTTTATAATCTAAGTTGTCAGCTAAATAAATACCAACTCCACCACCCTGTCGATTTTTTCTATGGCTATGGACAAAATCATAATTTTCAATGCTAACAGAATGATCGTTATCGTTTAACCAAGTTTCACTTATGCCTATTGCATGAAAATGGTGGCCAAGAATATGTATTAAATCTGTTAATTCTGATAAGTTATGGTTAAGGCTTCTAATATTTAAATGAATCGCCGAAAAGCTAATTCTATTTGAAGTGCATGTTTTAGCAACTATTTCTTTGAATTGGTCCTCGTTATAATAATCGCATGAAGTATTTAGTTGCATAAATGAATCATCAGGATCAATATTTCTAAAAATATGGTTATTCTTTGAAGTAAAGTGTAGCGGATTAAATGAAAGTTCTGCAAATCTATCCGGACTATATCGAATTGGCCCGTGTTCTAGTTCATAAAGGGCTAACATAAAACTTTCATCGTCTAGATGACAAAATGGAAGTTCGTTTGTTAACTTAAGGAATTAGAAAAATATTATGGGTAACAATAAAGGAAGCTTATCTCAGTGATCGTTGAGTCCGGGTGTTCTTTGAATTGGTGTTGTCCAAGCATTATTCTGTCCACGGCCTCTGCCTGCGAAGGGTGAAAGTTGTGGTGATCTTGTGGATTGTGACGGTTGTTGATTTTCACGTCTGTTTAGGTTTGGGTATACGACCAACTTGTCATACCTAAGGAATGCTATATTGCCTTTCCTTCTTTCCTCATGCATAGCTGGTAGCAGCTCTCTTCTTTTCGCCAGAGTTTTTTGAGAGAAGTCTTCTCTGACGAAGACATTAGTTCCTTTCAGCCCTTTCTTGTTTCTTAGTACTTGTTCCCTGATTTTGTAGTTGTTGAATTTTGCCACGATAGTTCGTGGCTTTCCTGATGAGGCATTTCCCTTTCCAGCCCGATGGGCTCTTTCTATGGTGAGTTCATCAGTCTTTATATGTAGCTTAGCCCCAATTATTTCTCTGATCTTCTTCTCAGAAGTGGACCAGGACTCGTTCGCGTCCTCCGCTACACCATCAAAGCACAAGTTATTCCGTCTTGAACGGTTTTCCAGGTCGTCTGCTTTTGCTTCAATTTCTCTGACTTTCGTTTCTGTTTCTCTGACTTTGCTTTCAACAGCTCCAGTTTTGGTTTCCAACTCGTTTCTTTCATTTGCCGACAGTTCAGAAGCTTTCTTCAATGCAATCTTCAGGTCTTTCACTTCGCCTTGGGTGTATTCAAGACTGTCGATCACACCTTTCATTTCTGCGGATAGTTTGTCGATTCTTTCGTTGGTATTTTTAACAAGAGTCTCAATAAAGCTTCTCATTGTCTCTTCCTGTTCTTTCATCAACTCTTTGACTACTGAGAGAGTAATTGCTTCATTTTCGGTCGAGCTCGTCTTGGAGCTCGATTTAGAGCGTGTGCGCTCGGCCATGGTCAAAAGAATACGTTATACTTATACGATAGTATATTAGTCCAATACGTTTTGGTTGGAAAACATAAACTGGAGTTTACCCGACCAGAGCTACAGCTTCAAAATTCAGTCTCTATATTTGTAATTACTCTAAATAAATTTTAAAAAATTAAATTGATATGGTTTCAACTGCGCAGTACCTTTCTGTACAAACTGCTACAGCAAAGGATGAAAAATAAAGTTTTACAGGCTTCCATTAAAAAATAAGAAATTGCTGAAAGCGTAACTCGCTTGCATTAGATTTGAGAGTATACCAGTGAATGAGAAGACTAGAACTTGCAGTGAGCATTTTAAAGGAAAAGCCAAAATGGGAAAGAATGATGTACCATCTATTTTTTGCTTGGATTAGAAGGCAAAGGAGAGAACCATTGGAAAATCTGAAGGCAATGCAGATGCACAAGAGAGTCCGAATTATGGAGTGTCTGACAGAGCCATCAGCTTCCACTGCTAACACCAATGAAATGCTTTCGCACAATTCTTCCAGTTCCAACATCAATATGCAAGGCAACAACTAAAATCTTTTTCTCCTTGCTGACGTAGCCGTTTTAGAGTCAAAAACTAAATCACTAAGCTGCAGGGGAAAACTGTTCATCTCTGGAAATGATGGTAGAAGTCTGCGAACAGACTGCGACCCTGTATCAAAGGTTGTCTAGCTAACTTAAGTAAAGAACAGATGAAAGAAAAAAAACGAATAATAATAATTAGCATTTATATCGCGCTTTTTCCATGTGTATATGATCAAAGGCACTTTACAATAATCAGTACAAGGTTTTACAGCTGAGGGTCTTAGATAGCCTGCTACTGCGGCTCACATATCTTATCATTAAGAAATGCCCTCAGTAGAACAGACAGAACACAACACCTGGATCACTACCCTATACTTTCCGACGAGTGCGTAGGTTCTTTTAAGTCCCTCGACAGAGAGATCGAGAGACTGGACCTATGGTTTAACGTCCTTATCCAGGAGAAAAAAAGGATACTATAGAAAACCTTGAATCAGTAATTGAACGGTTAACTAATGACAGTTGAATGTAAAAAATATGAAGGAAAGCGGTTCAAAGCTAAAATTTTATACTGCTATTTCAAATGGTAAACGTGTTGATTAAAGTTTTGAATTTGTCTGGAAAGGCCAATGACATGACATGATCAAGCTGCTTTGTGCCAGGAGGATCAGTTTTTACTGGTCCTAATTCCTCTAAGACTGGGCCTTTCAGAGCAACTTTCAGCAACTTTTAGCAACTTTTTAATAGTAATATAACAGTTTCTAGGATTTTTCTTTGTTGGATACCCGCAATGTACAGTAGATTTAAAGTGCTGAACATCTGGCCAAGTAAAGATTAAGTGATGAAAACAATGCCAATTTCTGTTGCTCTGAAATATCCCTCTTTGAGAGTTATTATTGACTGTACTGAAATTAAAATCCCGAAACCCACAGCTCCAGTTAATCAACAAAAATATTTTAAAAGACTTATGATTAGTAACCACAAATTACGTACAGAGACGGGAGGGCAATGCAGGCCAAGACTCCCACGGGAAGACAGAATTTGTCAACAATGTGAATCAAAGGAAATAGAAAACGAAATGCATATGTTATTTAAATGTTTTCTTTCAAAAAAAATTAGAGAACGTTTCATTAAGAAACACATAAATTCTTTAACTCAACTATGATCCACTTGGCAATAATGACAAATTCTGTCACAATCTATTTAAAACAAATAGTAAATCGTCAGTACATTGCACGGCAAACTTTATCAACCAGTGTTTGTTTACTAAAAAATAATTAAGGGAAAATTAAGTAATTATCTCATTATTTTTCTTTTTATACATTAATTTACTATTAGCTTTGGCAATACAATATTTAAAAAATACTTACATCATGCCAACAAAGCAGTTTGTTACTGTTACTGTTACTTCCTACGTATAGCTGTAGCTGGCATTGATGCTAATAGACATGGGTTGGTTTCAGTGTCATTTGAGCACCGTTCCCATCTTTGTGTAGACAAAAGTTAATTTTTTGTTGGGCAAAAATGCTTAAAATATCTGAATCCCTGCTGCTTTAATCTCAACAAAACCAGTGCCATTCTTACTGCGAGCTATTCCAACCAACCAGCCTTTTTCTGCCTGTTGAAATTACCAGGCAGACTTGACAGATGGTCCTTCTGTTGCCGTTTTACTTCCCTTAACATAGATGATTGGATGCTTTTCCAAACACTGAGAAGTTTGGTACAGGTTAATTTGAAGCTGAAAGCCTCCTCAAACTCTGCAACTGCTGCATCTTTTGAGGGCTTGGACAATTTTCCATTGGGCTTCAAACACATCTTCTCTTCCTTTAAGGAAATTAGCTTTAATCTCTTGACATCACCAATCTTTGTTTCAGATTCTGTATCTAAAACAAAGATTTCGTTGGCTTCACTGTCAAAAGATTGTGCATACGCCATTATGTTTGTTTACACGACCATGCTATACAACTAAAGCTCTGTTGTGCTTAAAATTGATGTCGACATGTTACATGCATCGATTTTCTTGTTTTTTGTCATCTTGTTTTGCAAGTTAATCTTCTCTTTGAATGGTACAGAAAATCGGTCGACAGTGCTAGACAAGATAAAATAATTGCAAGAAAAGGTAAATATGCAGTCCAAACAACTAGTAGAACTCTCTTCAAAACTACAAACTACCACAAAAAACTTTCAAGGATTGGAAAAATAATCGGAACGTGTCTTTAAACTTAAAAAGTTTGTGGATAATCTCTTTCTATATGGGCTATTCAAGTACGTGGTCGTACCTAGACCTTTATTTATCAACGTCGCTTTATTGAAGCAGTTTATCAAGAAATTTTGCAAGTGGCATCTTGTAAAGTTGAACATTTAACAAGCGGTATGAAGTACTGGCAAAAATCCAGGAGAACAGAAGTTGACTTGAGCATGCGCCCAGTCGAACAGAAATCACTTGCAGTGGTCTCAAGTCCAAATTCTCTAACTTCCGGGGCTAGGTAATCTACCTTGTGGCCTAGACATATGGTGAACCCAACCTTGCACTGACCGAGTTTGCGGCTTTTTCCGAAGTCAATAAGAACTGGAAAATGAGTTCCGTTTTGATCCTCTAGCACAAATAATATCGTTTTATATCTGATGTGAAGCATTCCTTGAACTTTGTCTCCAGGATTTTCAGTTCCAATTGCCAGTTCTACAGCGGCTCATCTACCTTAGCTCCTACAGCGACAAATATACGAGAATAAGAAACTTAAAAAAATTCTTGAAAAATACACTATGACCCTCAGTTTATAAGCAATTAAGCTAAGGCAGATGACTATAACAGCAAAACATGCTGTATGCTTTGTACAAAATGACTTTACAAAACATTGAATTGTTTTACAATAAACATATATAAGGCTAAAAATCTATTAAAAGTTAGTAAAAACAAACGTTTTTGGTATCCTTGACCATATTCAGGTTTTCGCAATCATCATCATGGGATCCCGCGTAAACGAGTAAGATTGTCTGATCAACTCTTGTGCTCTTGTCCTGTTCATGAGACGCACACTTTGCCAGTAGGGGCAGCATCACGTATTTTATGGCGTTGACGTTTTTCCTTTGCTTTCCAACGGCGCTCCTTCTCAAATAGTCACACCCTCCCGGACTGCACTTCTCCATCTAGGTCTATCGCATTCCAGATCCTCCCAGGCCGTCAGATCAATGTGGCATGCCTTAATATTTGCTTTAAGATTGCCCTTGAAAGGCTTTTGCTGTCCCCCTTGTGCTCTGGTGCCCGATCCCAGTTCTCCAAAAAGTATCTGCTTAGGAAAGTGTGAGTCCTTCAATCTGACAACATGGCCAGTCCATCGCAGTTGATTTTCAATTATCATGGCCTCGATACTGGTACAGTGTGCTTCATTAAGGTTTGCCGCTCCTGCCATGTCACACCCAGGATGCTTCTCAAACAAAACACAATGCACTATAGGTTCTATAGTATAAAGAACTCGGTTTTAATACTTCAAAACTAGTAATTCAGTGGACATGTTTGTCAAGTTGCGACCCTGAAAATTTGTCAAGTGAAATCATGTGCAACCAAAAACAAGTGATAGGATGACGAAGCAATACACTATTGTTACACCTTTCCTTGTTTCGGTAAGAACCAACAAATAAACTCTAAATCTACCTGGAAAGAAAACAGGTCAAATGTTCGATGTAACAAATGTAAAAAACATTAAAATACTTGATAATTAAGATTAAAAATGTCAGTGTTTTGGAAATTCAATGTTGAACAGTTTCACTATTGCAGAAGTGTTCAGTTCCAGTTTCACTCTGAAACCTAATGTTTTTAAAGTTCAAAAACAAACAAATATCAACGTTTTTTTTAACAAGTCACTTTGAGCACAGGTAATTTTTGTCTTAAAAATGGAAGATGTCACAGCTTCCTGTCTCCTAGGGACTGGTTGGAATCTTGTGAGAGATCAGTGGTTATTTGGGTGGCTCTCTCTGATATGTTGCACAGTACATTTGGCAATGTAATCTTTGATTTCTACGATAAATGCCATGCCAGTAAACTGTTTCTCGGGCTCTGTGAAGGCAACTGTCAATACTAGGAAAATATTAATTAAGGTAGTTGCACTGGAAAAACTGATGTGATTCAAATAGCTCTATTTTTACAAGTTTTGTTCTTTGATGTATGTAATATCTGAAGTTAGTGTTTTTTTTTTCGGATTGCATTTTTAAAACCGTGGCAAATAACAGTGAAAATATTAAGCATTTACCGGAAGTTGAATTTAACTTATGAGAAGGAGACTGGGTCGGTTGTCAGGGAAGGCTATGTGCTTCGGGCATGTTGTCAGCAGTATTCTGCACTTTGTTTTCAAAATGGCTACCATTTGATATCGAGTGCCCGAGAAGAGAAGGGGAATTTGTTTTTTGTAAGCTAAATTCGCCAAGAAAACTGTGTTTTTAAAATCCCGAAATGAAAAAAACAATGTCAGGTTCCTAAATAGCAAGTTATTTTGTTAAAGTTGCGTTTCATCTCCCGAGGACATCTGTAAAACTACCGTGCGAGTTTTTCCTCCAGTATCAGTAGGTAAGTTCAAAGTTTATTTTACTATTTCATTTGAAATAAAGTGATTAATATTTACAGTTTTCGTAGCAAAACTTATATTTACGAAGATTTCCAATCAATCAAAATTTTGCGGACCGTGATGTGAATAAACTTTTCGTTTTGAAATTTTCTGAAAATACTTTACCAAGCTAGAACTAGAACGTGGTTGCCACATTAGACCTACATAACAGTGAATACTGAGAGAATGTATTGGAAGAGAACTTCGATTCTTAAGTGGTTTAATTTCCAGGATCTGGCTGATATGAAATACTTTTTACTATCTTTTACAAATTATATAATATATTATTGCTTTAGCCTTTCAAATTATTTCTTGTTTCAACTAAAACTAAAACCGTATTTTTATGTTTAAAATGTGTCTCTTATCTTTTGTTGTGAAGTATTTGACATGTATAAAAAGTATTCTTGTTGCTTCTGCTTGTAAGTGAAAAATTTTACTTATTTATTTTCTTTTTTCATTTCCTATAGGTTTTCCCTGCTTTTGTTCCAAGCTAATGCAAAGAAACCAAGGCCACACACATTTTTTGTTTGACTTGGAACAAGAATTTTATTATTCAAATACAACTTATAATAAATCTTTATACATATAATTGCTTCTTGTCTAACATACAATATGAATTTACAAATTAAGCTGACTAAAATTATTTTAGCTTCCTAAGTTCTCAAAATTTAGTGTTTTTGTATTTTACTCTGCTGCTGCAAAACTGATAGATCAGTGAAATCAGTAAAAATAACTAATTGTCAAAATTTGGCATACCATATTTTGTTCGAACTGAAAATGTTTTCCAGTAGTTAAAGTGCAGTGGAAAGAATCAATCCATCATGACTCAAAGATACTTGCACATCAAGCAGACGAAAATTTTCATCATAGCTACTGGTCATTTGTAACCTATGTATCTACAGCAAAAGACACAAAGATTGTTTTAAAAACATTGCTAATTTGAAACTTCAAAACACACTGCAAAACTTAATTCTTAATATTTAGTGTTTTATCTTTGTGAAAATATAAACATTTTCTAATTATAGAAATTTCTTTAAAAAAACTGAATGTAGTTATCTACTGTTTACAACTAAACTAGTTCATGTCCTTTTCTAATTTTAGTTTGGTTTTTCAATTCTGAAGAGTTGCCAGTATGAAATAAGTCACCTCTTTCTGCTTGCCTTTCGCCCTTTTTTACTCTGACGCTTCTTTCCACTCAATACTGTTTGGCTTTTGTCAGTATCTCCAACTATTTCCTTAGCAGCCCTTACTAAACTTGGATCATCAACTTCTTCTACTTCATCATCTTGCTCAACAACCCAGTGGTAGTCTTTGCCACGATTGGTGTAGCACCAAGTCATATTACCTTGGGCAAGGCCACAGTTTGTAGACACAATATAATGCAACCTGGAAAAATATATTTTCAACACAAAATTAAAAAGTTACATTGATCAGATTGGCCTTCCATAAATATTGTGTATATAAGCCTAAACACGCGGATAAACAAGTCAAACACGCAAATATATAGCCTGGAAATTGATGTAATATTCAAAATAGAAAGCTTGAAATAAAACAATTTTAGTTTTTACCTTAATTAAAAATATTTTCATTTTATCATGACCTTAGGGGCCAGTCTTTATTATAGAATATAGTGGGTTCGGAAAACAATGTATAGATGTTTTTTAGCATGAGAAATTTCGAGACCTGTATAAAAATTCACAATTTTTATGACTATTCACCTCAAAACAAATGGTTTCCCAAAATTTCATAACCCATACAAATGAAAATAAACATTTTGTGACCCGTAGCTATTTCTCCTGACATAGAATATTACACGAACAATAATCTGCCCTTGATATTTTTCTTTAGTAATAGTTAGATGCATTATAAATTTCTGTTTATTTAAAATACCTGCAAAGACTCTGGTCCTTGGTTCTGAATTTAGGCAGCACTGTAAAATGTGCCTCACAAAGGTTTGAATGACCTCGGCCAAGTTCCGGATGGATCACTACTGCAGCATCTTGGGCTCTCAGCTCGCATTCCATCTGATAGCACAAGTGATGACATTTGCATTTCAACACATGCTTTGTGGTGTATGGAGTACCCTCACACTTCACCTCCTCTTTGTCATCACACTTTCCACAGGAACAGACTTTCAGCTGATGAAAACCGCACTCACCTCCATTCCACAAGTGTTCATTTACTGCATGATGTTTGGCCAGCACCCTCATTCTTCTAGCATATTCCACTGGATCTTTACATTGCTGTAAGCAGCAGAAATTGTTGATCCTTGTGTTCTTGATAAATGAATCTGAGAAGCATCCACAGTTTTTGCTGTGTCGCTTGCACTCACACTTTGCCTTTTCAACTTCTGGAAACTTTCCCTTCCACTTTGCTATCTGTTTTGCTGAAAACTACTTCTGCTTCGCCAAATCCTTCAAGTTATTACCATGTGCTCTCCCTACATGACATCCACATTTAAAAACCTTGTTTGGCTCTGCCCCAAACACTTTTTCAACTGACTTCTGTGCACTTGAATCACCATCCTGCCACACAACTTCCACATCACAACCTTCATCCTTCGCCATCTGATAACATTCCTCTGCCAACACCCCTTCCATCGACTTGGATGTACCTTGAAACAAATCCTGGTCCACTGCGATCTTATCCTTCCCTCTCATACATTTATGTCCAAACCATAAAAGCGCTCCTGTCAAATAATTTTTAACAATAAACGAGCCATTTTTGCTGAAGTGGCCTCTGGTGTGCCACACTCCATCTGCAGTAACTACTGCCCTTTTCAAACTTCCCAGTACAGCATCTTCCAACTCTTTCATCTTGCTCTTTTCTTCTTCACACATTTTCCTCAAGATAACATTTATTGGCCCATACATTGTTTTAATTACCTCCTAAAACCGGTTTTGAGTTATAGCATTATTTCCCAAACACTGGTTCAATGTTTTACTAAACTTTGCAAAGCCATTCCCTGTGATTATAAAAGCCACAGCTAGAGCAAGGCCAACAACTGTTCTTTTCGTGCCTTCAACTATGGCTGAACCTTTGAAATTTAACAAGCGTAACCTGCAGTCAGTACAGGGAAATGTTATATTTACAGTATCACCATGACCCACGGACTCAATCTTTACTGGCACCAAAACTCCTGAAAAATAAAAAATGAAATTCAATGCTATTTTTCAAAAAAAATTGAACATGCTTCCTATTTGGTACTAGTAGTATAATGATTTTTTTACTGATAAATGTAAAATGGTTGCTTGCCAGAAACTAGGGAAAATTCGACAAAGTGAAACATGAAAAATTCAAAATAAAGAAAATTGTTATTGTCAGGATTGCTAACCACTAAAGTTTACTAGCCAACAAGCAGCAAATATGATTTATAACAACAGATGATTTACAACTATAAATGTTTCATCAATTGAAATTCTGTTCGAAGGTTCATCACATAAATTGAAATTGTCTTATTGTTAAAAAATGATTAAAATAATAATCGTAAAGCGTACTTTCATATGATATAAAAATAGCAAGTAGACGAGAAACTTTTGTCGTTACCGAATGACAAGACGCTCACAATCATATTTTTATAAACAAAAAATTTTATCCCTTAAAAATGGGAAATAAAACATAGATCTGGTTAGTTTGTATCGTTTATTCCCTTGAAAGCACTTT
The DNA here is from genome assembly GCA_026546935.2 of Palythoa grandiflora. NCBI lineage: Eukaryota > Metazoa > Cnidaria > Anthozoa > Zoantharia > Sphenopidae > Palythoa > Palythoa grandiflora. The sequence goes on along the minus strand of JAOCPT020539851.1, from coordinate 156 downwards.
GTGAGCTCAAGAGACTGAGCTGTTGTTGAAAGACTCTCACTTCCTACAAACTCAGCGTCAACTGCTTGGCAAAGTTCTGATGCCACTTTGGCAAACGATTTAGCATCATTCACTACAATCTTTCTTGTCGACACAGCCTTCCACACTACCCTCTTG
>JAOCPT020539801.1:0-11362 GCA_026546935.2 Palythoa grandiflora | reverse complement strand
CCCCTTCCCCCATAATCCCATTCCTTACCCCTCCCCCCATGCTAATATTAAATATTTGCCTTTTAATACATTTGTGGTTGAATGCTATTACATTAATTTTATGGTTAACTTATCACATTTGTACCTAAAAGTTTTATTACATTTGTGGTTGAAATTTTATTATATATTTGTGGTTAAAATTTAATTACATTTGTTGTTAAAATGTATTACATTTGTGGTTAGTATTACATTTGTGGGCGGATAACATTTGTGGGTGATACAACTGCATGTGGTATGAACCTCAATCTTGTGGAAATTTATAAGAATTTTTTTGTTATGAATACTCTTAAGCAACAGCAGGAGCTGCCTTCGGGAAAAGCTACCCAAAAAATTTACATATCTTTACTTTACTTTACTTTACTAATAAAAATACACAGTGTTATTTCACTCAAGATTTGACGCACTGAGCAGATGGAGGGAACATGATCGTTCGATATCAATTCAATTACTGACGAAAGTATGCCGAAAACATACAGGTAATTATGAGTTTCGTCCAATCCGTCGCCGTTAGATATACAAAACAAAACTTCGTAATTTATTCGAGAAAAAAAAAAACGATTTCTTTTCGAGTAGCAAAAAGCGGACAGAATCGGAAGATAGGAGTTACTCTAACTTACTTACAAGCACTTACACTGAGACTTGCAGCCTGGTTATCAGGCAGTGGCCACAAAAACAATTTAACCGGTCGACAATAATCATGCACCAATCATTTAATAATACTTGTTTTTTTTTTACTCAAATATTAAGTATATCTTCAGAAAATGTTCATCCGAGTCTCTTTTCCACTTTGCATTTATTTAGGCCGTGAACAGAATTTACGTTTATTTGATGGATTCTAATATAATTATGGTTAGAAATATAATCTGCGTCTTCCATCGGTTTCATACATAAGAAAACGCAACAAATTATGCAATCAATAGTTTAAAATGGTTAAAATGTTGCAGGAACTCCATGGATTTAGAAATGAATTAGCTACATATGAAATTGAAAGAGTAGATATGAATCTATATGAGTTCATGCATATTTTCGCAAATTCTAATGCATATAAGTATTCCTTTTTTTCTAGGGTAATTTTTATTTGGAGTAGTCTGCCTAATGTTGCTGTTTGTGCAGACTCAGTCTTTCCAAGTAAATTCTATCAATCATATTAGTCATATCTAGAAATCAATTTAAATTATTGGTTGTATTACTGTGTATCTCTGAATAAATTTATGTTATAATTTCCCTATCACTTATAGATCATATATAATTTAAAATGGCAGTGTATTATCTTAAATTTCTACTCCTAGCTATTACCTTTTAGCATCCTGTACAGTAAATACTAAAAGGATTAAAAGATATGTATATGTATGTATGTGGACTTTTTCACCTTTGCGATACTCTGCCAAATTTTAGCGTTTATAGGATCGACTAAATTGCTGGCCACCTCTACGAAGTTTTTTTGGGCTTTTTCATCTTTTGCTGGAAATTTGTTGTATTTTTCATTGAAGAGCACTGTCCTGTTGAGGATCCCAACAGCAAAGTCCAGGTCACGGCCGTGTATCGGTCTGTCCTTTGTGACTGTAGCCAGTTTTCTGAGAATTCCAGTAACTGTCTGATTGCCAACATATCCACCGTCATACAAAGCTTCCATCTAGAACATAACCAAAATGCTATCAAGGATACTTTATAATTCTGGGCTTGGGTGTTCAAAAGTGGGTTAACTATGACCCGTGGTTAAGTTACAATTCTGAAAGAGCATTTTCTTCACCAAGAAAAGCTTTAGCCTGCAGAAAAAGTAATTTCCAAATTTACTAAAGAAACAAAATGTCAAACCCAGATATGCAGCCCAAATCAGTCTTTAGAAGTTTAAAAACTAAAATGGTAACTTCTGCTCCGAAACGTTTCGTGGGGGGACACCAAAAAGAACAAGACGGACAAAAACAACAGAGCGGTTAAAAGAAGATTAAAGGAAGAAACTATGAGGATAACCGCCAACGCCGGTATTCAGAATTTAGCAAGTTAAAATTGCAACCCAGGGTTAGGGCTTATTGGGTTTTGAACAACTGAACCCTGATACTGCAGGGTCAAAATTCCAACAGCAATAGTTGGCTGGTGGTTTATATTCAAAGATTAGAAAAGACAATTTTGTCTCTGCTATCCAATACTCGCCTGCATTGCAACCGGCCAAGGCTCTTTCAATCGTTGATTTATATCGGAGGTATAGAGAGTCTGCGGAGCAGGCTATCCAATACAAACTTTTCTAAACTCTTAGGTCTAGTTCAAACGTCGATTTTTACATATGCTGAATCTAATGCAAATGAGCAAGTTCTATTGTTCTACCTCATTTGCATGAGATGTTCGACCCTTGAACTAGACTATCATGCATAATTATAGACAAGACGTTGAAAAGTAGCAGGTGCTGCCGATTAACCAAACGTCATGATCACCTATACAAATTGTTCAAAATTGAAAATACTTACATCATCATGATTCCTCTGCTAATCACTAGCAATCAGAATTCGAAATCATTTAACGATATCTCAATTCTACCTTCTAAGTGTGACGAATCAATTGAGATTTGAAATATTTGTTTCGCTATTTTATGTCACATATTATATATAATTGTATACGTATATAATACTAAAATTAATAGATTTTAGATAATAGCGAGGGAGCTCACAAGAAACCGGGGGGCTTAAAAGATAAAGTGCCGGCCATCATGAGCAAAACATATGTTAAACAAATCGCACATTGTTTTTAAAAAAAAAGAAAAGAGAAAAGGAGTTCGATTCCCATAAGGTACATAAAAGTTTTTTTTTTCTTCTGAGAAAAAGAAGCTTGTGTCAACACCAATATTTCTTCCAAAGGATATGATGCACACACACACATGAGAAAAAAGAATAACATATAAAATACCAAAAATAGAAACATCAAAAAAGAAGAAATTCCTTAAGTTTTGTTGTGAGTCAGCTAAAGTTAATACAGTTGCAATATTCGGTAGAGAGGTAATTAAAGAACTTCGGACCACGAAAGCGAATAGAAAATTGTCTCCGGTTGGTTCTACAGTGAAAACAATAAAAATAGTTTGAACTTCTCATATCATACTTTATTTGTATACACAAACATGTCCCGGAAAGAAATGGGATGTAAACCATGAATTTACCAATTTCATGAAACTGATCCTCATAACAAACAAAGAAGAGTTAATTCAATCGTAAAAATGCCCAAGGTTTCAGGACCTAATTAACCTGTTTGGAGGGATGTTTGCATTTTCTTTTAACAAATCCATTACTGTTTTACTTACTACTCTTAGTTTCACAAACAACAACAAATATTAGTCTTATATCTAAAATATTCCACGTTAACTTTCTAACCTGATTATACAACTTCACCACAACGTCCGAGCGGCAGTGGAGAAAACTCACATCTTGGCTCCACTCACCAACTCCACTGACTGATAAACACTGACGTGTTGCCAACCCTGAGTCAAACAGAACTGTTTACATTTTTATTTAAAGACTGGTAATGTGTTTTCAGGTAAAATTTTATATGTTTATTTTCATTTGAATAGTTTACTAGCATATACCGTAAAATAAGGAAAATATATAAACCCCGGGGCGTTTAGGAACAACTTTGAAACGGACAACTTCTGTCATATATAAGCAGCCCCTCTCAAAAACAACCCAGTGGGTTATAATTGGTAATATTAAATTTAAAGATAAGGTTATACTGTGAGAGTAGTTGGACACTGCAACAACATTGTGTACAGTGCATGTAATTGTTTAACGGATCACTGTTGATCACAGAACTTGTCATTGTCACTGGGGAGTCTTCGGCTCAGAACATCCCTCACTTTCCCCTTGTTTTTTTCTTGAGCCCATAAATAAACTATAAAGCATGATTTTTGTTTGAAAATAAAATGTTTTATTGTTATTTGTAAATTGTACTTGTAGTGAGTCCGTAATATTAACAGTTGCAAGCACGTTAAAAAAAGAAAAAAAAAGAACCAGCCGGTGTGAGACCGATTGTGGAAACTGAGCAGAGTACCTAAAAATATTTACAAATCCTTTAAATCATTAGTTTTTTTTAAGACGCAATTTTTGTCCATGTATAACCTCCGAAATATAGGTTCCCTCTAAAAAAATATATAGCAAAAAATATCTTTGGCATATTTTGCGCATTTTACGGTATAGTACCTGTTGAATTCTTTGGACATGGGGCTGTAGCAGTTCTACCAGTCATAGTATTATTCCAATGCAATCCTTTATAGACCTCGCTTTGGCAATCCTTTATAGACCTCGCTTTGGTAATCTGTAGTGTTGGTAATTCGTAGTGCGGGTAATCTGTAGTATGGGTATATTGCTAGTGTTAGTAATCTGTGGTGTGGATAATGTGTATTGTGGCTAATTTGTAATTTCTGTAATTTGTAGTGTGGGTAATCTGCATTGAGGGTAGTCTGTACTGTGAGTAAACTGTGGTGTGGGTAATCTGTGTTGTGGATAATCTGTAGTGTGGGTATTTCTAGTGTGAGTAATCTGTAGTGTGGGTAATTTGTGGTGTGGGTAATCTGTGTTGTGGGTAATTTGTGGTGTGGGTAATCTGTGTTGTGGGTAATTTGTGGTGTGGGTAATCTGTAGTATGGTTAATTTATCGTGTGGGTAATCTGCAATGTGGGTAATTTGTAGTGCGGGTAACCTATAGTGTGGATAATCTGTAGTGTGGGCAATCTGTAGTGTCGATATTGTTTGGTGTGGAGAGGTTGTGGTGTAGGTAATTTGTAGTTTGGGTAATCTGTAATGTGGATAATCTTTAGTGTGGGTAATTTCTTTTATGGGTAATCTATAATTTTGGTAATCTGTAGTGTGTCAACTCTACAGTGTGGGTAATCTGTGGTTTGGGTAATGTATAATTTGTAGTATGGGTAATTTGTAGTGTATGGGTAATCTTTGGTGTGGGTAATCGGTTGTGTGGATATTTTGTAGTGTGGGTGCTTTGTAATGTGGAAAATTATGGGAAAAACTTGCGATAAATATGCATTTTTTATGATTATAAGATACGGAATAGCAAAACAACTTCTTTTATCTAATGTTGTTGAGGTACTTCTTTGAAGTCCCATTCTTTGCCTGCCATAATTTAAATACAAAAACATCTTGTAAGGTTGTATGGAGAAAAGGTTGCTTACCGCACTGTTTAGAACTGTTCCGAAAGAGTCCTAAATCATTGATGCTGTTAGTCAGATTCTTGCAGGTGCCTTGGATGTTGACATTAACTCCCAACTCACGCAGGGCCTCCCACAACTCGCAGGTGCAAGACAGTGGGTTTAGCCGAAGATCGCTGTTCAGAGAGTTTTCAACCGTAAATAAGTTAATAAAAAGTTTGTTCACAACATTTCCTCTACAACGTCTAGAATTAAAAGAAATAACATACCAGATTTGAAGTTTTTGTTGTAAGTTTATTATCCGTTAAGAGGTTAGTTTTACTGTAAACCTGTTTTTTGTAAATTTAATAGTTAGCTATGACGTCACATGACTTTATAAAGTTTCCATTGCAGATTTTCATGGCCGCCATTTTGGATTTTTGAAAATCTTAAAAACTAAAGCTAAAACTGTCGTCACCAGGCATTATGGTTAAAATGTATGTAGATAAAAATCTTACAATAAAACTTTCTGGTAAAATAAATAGATTTTTGTAAAACACAAAAATGTCCCAACGTTTCGACAAGGTCACTCGTCTTCTTCAGGGGAAGTGAAGAGAATATGCAACTTTTTTTTTTAATTAAACAGATTTTGTTCCATTAAAATTTACATATAATCGTTTAGTTGCTCTTTCTTTGTCTTTCTTGGACAATGAGGCTCGTCCCGGTTCATAGAATTTGGTTCCAAGTTAATTTCCCATGCTTCCATTATTTTTCTTTGTTTAAATTTGTCGCACGTGCGAAGTAACTTATAATCGCTCCAAGAGATGTCGTGTCCGGTTTTTACATGATGTTCAGCTAAAGCGGATTTCTTTGTGTCTAAATGAGATGCAGCTTTCGGATGTTCCTTTTTTCGTGTTTCAAATTTCCGCTTAGTTTCACTCTTTGCAAAGGATCCGTTAGATTGCACCTCGAGTTTCTTCTTGTGTCAGTGGATCTTTTGGTTTTGGGAACAAACTGCCAATTGTGTTAATAGGTTTCAGAGCAACCTTCACTCCGTGTTGGTCCAGTAATCTTTTAATTTGTTCCGAGGTCCCTTTGACGTAGGGCAGGGTGCTGAAGCCTGTTTGTTCTCTGCGTGTAGGTTCTGGATGTATTTTCTGTTGTGATGTTTTAAGGATGAAGCGCTTAGGGTAGCCATTATTTTGTAGAGTAGATATGACACGCTGTGTTTCTTGTTTTCGATCTTTCATGGTAGTAGGGAGTCTGTCTGCGCGGTCCATAAGAGATTTAACCACAGCTCTCTTGTGTGCAATTGGATGATGGGAATCATATGATAAATATCTGTCCGTGTGCGTTGGATTACGATAGATGGTGCTAGACAGTTGACCATGATTATCACGTCGTAAAAGGACATCCATAAAGGCGATTGAGTTATTCGACTTGTGTTCAACGGTGAACTGGATCGCAGGTTCAATGGAATTGAGGTGCGACTTAAGAACAGTGGTGTGTGACTGTTTCACTGCAGAACATACGTCGTCTACGTACCTCTTCCAAAATTTCGGTTTGACGGGGCTTGTTAATAAGGCCCGTTCTTCTAAGTTTTCCATGACCATGTCGGCCATAACTGCTGAGACAGGGGAGCCCATGGCTGTACCAAAAATCTGTTTGTAGTGTCTGCCATTGTACTTGAAATGTGCAGATGAAAGACAGAAGTCTAATAGTTTGAGGATATCAGTAACAGTTAAATTCGTTCTGTTCTTTAGAGTTCCGTCAGCACTGAGTCGAGTCTGGGCCACTTGAATAGCTAATTCAATAGGAACTGACGTGAACAAGGATATTACATTAAATGATATTAGTTCATCGTCTTCTTGGAGTTGAATTTGGGCTATGTCTTCACAAAACTCCGCACTATTTTTGGTGGTGTATTTGGTGTTACCAGTTAGTGGTTTGAGGATTTTAGTCAAGTGTTTGGAAAGGTTATAAGTAGGAGAATTGATGAAGGATACGATTGGTCTAAGTGGGTATACGGGCTTGTGAATTTTGGGTAAGCCATAGAATCTTGGGGATAAACCATCAGAACTGCGTAATAAGTCATAAAGTTTCTTGTCGATCTTGTCCTCTTGCTTGAGATTTAACAACATATGGTTCATCTTACGTTCGGTACTTTCGGTGGGATCTTTATTTAAAAATTTATATGTCTTTTTGTCGTCCAAGAGCGCTTGTACTTTGGTGTCATAATCTATGCGGTCCATCACAATAGTGCAGTTTCCTTTGTCTGCTGCAATAACTAGCCGGGACTTGTCTTGACGTAGTGATTTTATTGCTTTATATTCAGCTATAGGTATGTTTGAAGTCGGTGGTGTTGCTCGATTTAGGATTTCAGCGACCTGAGATCGTACCTCAATTTTCTCGTCGTCGAAACGTTGGGACATTTTTGTATTTTACAAAAATCTATTCATTTTACCAGAGAGTTTTATTGTAAGATTTTCATCTACATACATTTTAAATCAAATGAAACACATATTGGTGAAACTAAGCGAAATTTTATCGTGCGAAAGCGGGAATATGAAAATACAAAACTAAATTCAGAACCAGCTCGACACCTCGCCATGCATCCTAAACATAGATACAAGTGGGATATTATTTTCGACAAAACTAACACATTTAGAAGAAAAATAATAGAACCATCGTTAAACAAACTAATACATTCTGACGCCGCAAAACATTTCCCCTCGGGAATCACTTAGAACATAATACTAGTAAACGTATGCTAATTCTAGCATTTACTGAAGATGACCGCACGATCGAAAACGTTTTGTTCTTTAAGGAAATGATTTGCGCTTTTCTTAGATACTATTCAGACAAAATTGCAGCTAAAACCAGTCTCAACAAGTTTGAAAACAAGGATATCGGTTGAAAGTTTAACCCTGGATTAGTGCTAACTGGCTTTTGAACAACTGGGTTTTAGTTGTTAAGTCTGTTTCTGGAGGATTGTTCTAAAACGTAGCTCTTAATTACGTTAGTACAAGACATGACAACAATACGCTTTAGTCTAGACTCCAAAGTCTGCTTTTTCGTTTAGTATCTTTCGTAGAACGGACTTTTCCAGTCTGCAGCGCGCCAAATTTTACCGACCTACATTTTGGTCGGAGGCGTGTCAATACAATTAGCCAACAAAAACGCAAAGTTCTATGTGACGTCATAGGTAATGAAATGCACAAACGAATTCACGTTTGTTGTCAAAGATGGAGGATCTCCAAGCGGTGTTAGATTTTAGTTCAGCAAAACTTAGAGTTACTTCCTTATTTCCATTGGCCTTTGCTAGTGAAGATATTATGTGGCTTGTTATGGAGGTGACTAACTATGTCATATGATAGATGAGTAACAGTGCGAAGCAAGAAAGACTAATCTACACGACCTAGACCGCGTGAATGAAGCAAAACAAGAAATTGCTGTTCAGCAATGTGGATTTTTGTTCCGTCATCAGCAAATGCTGCTCTCTTTATTTTTACCGAGAAATTGAGGTAAAATGTCAAATTTGTTAGTCAAACATTGAAGTCAGAATTTGAATTAAAAAACTGGAAGATGGTATGTCAAAAATTACAGAAGACATGAAATGGTTTATTTTGGTCAAAACTTTGAAATTCTTTTTGTAGTGATTGCTTTCAAGGAACTTAATTTTCTACAAATATCATATACGTGTTTGTAGAATCAAGAAAAATTGGAAAGAAAGCTTTTTGTATGGATGTAGCATCGGTGAATAAATTAAAATTATTGTTATGAAATCAATCGTTGGCGAGCGCGTACGATCAAACATGTTTTTCCAAGAAAATCCGCTGCAAATAAAGTCCATTTTAACAGGCTTTCTGCAGTTGAAACAAAAACTTTGAATGAAACGACATCAGGTAATTTATTTTGTTGGTTTATAAAATGTATGATTGTTGTTTGGTAACGTCATTCCGCAAATAACTATATTATTTGTCCTTCGCAGCTTGCAGAGAATTGCAGACGACTCGAGACAGTTTTATAAATACGATTTTGTCTCGAAACGTTTTCACACTATTTTGTTATATCTAAAATTTAAAAATAGATGAATGTTCTAACTGTTGATTTTTGCCATTTTTTCTGCATGAAACAACTTCAATTCCACTGCGCATAGATGTTTTAATTTTAAGTTAAAAACAATTTCCAAGTTGATGCACGCGTGTCCACTTGGAGTTAGAAAATAGTCTTCTCTTATAATCAGGATTTGAAACTGTCTCCAAGCAAACTATACAAATTGATTGCTTTGAATGTGGCGATAAAGCAACCTCGATAAAATAAGTCGGAAAACTGTGTTTGTTGGCGTCGATTCATCCCTAAACTTGAACCTTTTTGACTGAAAACAAGTTCGAATGCATGTCAAAGTGACACTTATCATGTCAATCACGTAATCAAGATTTTCGCGCCAGCTTTGTGCAAATTGAATCGGATTTCCTACGGGCTGGACAAGTCGACTACTCGCGACTTCGTCGCTTCGTCGAAATAACAGCGTAATAGAGTATATTAAGAAGTAGTCGACTTGTTGCAAGTCTAGCTTTACACTTGCCAAAGATAATAGTAACATCTTTTCTTAAAATTAGTGCTTCTTTAAACTATTTATGATTTACAAGCTTTTGGCATTTTGATTGTTAACATCTCTTTTAATTTTCCCCTTTAACGTCCGTGAAACCATTTGCAAGTCTTGCATTAACTAGTATAAGTTTACAATTCTGTGTAATAGTTAACCTTTTTGCGTATATGAACAAAAAACATTTTCAAGTTTGCAACCCTCTCCTTTCAAAAATTATTCAAGTATTCAAACCATCACTAGTTAGTAAAACTACTCAGTCTATAATTGACTATTCCTATAAAGTTGCATTAACAATTGTCCTGTTATCGCTCACACAGATTTGTTACTTACTCTTCCCTTTGTTCAAGTGGAGGCAAGTTCTTCAAGCAATCCTCAAAATCTACCTTTGCACTTAATACATCATCTTGTTTATTCGTTTTTAAATTTGGCTTCTCTAGGTTTTTGTCACTGACAGTGCTATAAATCAAATATGAAAAGGATTTAATTAATTAATTAATGTTAACCAATCAAAACGTTTATATCCTCATAGGGTCTATTAACACTGATGACTGAGCGTTTAATACTAGAAATGATCAATGTTCACGCAAATCAGATTTGTGACCAATAAACCCCTCCCAGTTGGCTCAGTAGCTTAACTGGTAGAATGGCGGTCTACCAACCCACACACCTCTCCCAGTTGACTCGGTAGCTCAGCTGATAGATTGATGGTCTAGTAAACCGACGGTAATGGATTTGAATTCGTGTGAATTTTTCAGTAACTCAAAAACAAGCATTGCTTTCACTTTATATTGTGTAATTCTTTGAGGATGATTCACATTAAAAATAATACTACTAAACAGTTTTATGATTATTAAAGCACCGGTATTCTGTCTATTAGCTCAAATGTGCTGAAACTATAACAAAATCTGTAACAAGGCAATATTAATTGGAATACTACTAATAATAACACATAGTTCTCAAACTATGTATTAAAGCGGAGATGAGGAAGGCCAAGAACTACAAGCCGTAGGACAGTAGAACATGAACGAAAGGAGATAGGAATTGCATCATGGGAAGTAACAAGAAGTATGGCAATGGATAGAACTGGTTGGAGAAAGCATATTCTAGCCTCATCCACCTAATCAGCTCAAGAAGATGAGAGAGTGACTACTAGGAATATTAATAATGGCAATAAATTTGGGTATTTCAATTCAGGTTTTGTAATAATCAAATGGTAAAATGACCAAAGGTTGAAAGACAATTAAAAGTCATATAGAAGTTGAAGGGCAGCAAGGTAGGTACAATCAAAAGTTTAAAAAGATAACCCGGCTTGAACAAAATGGCAATAAAATCTTTTCGATTCTAGTCGTTCTTGTCATCATTAGGGGAAGTAATAGAAAGGTTAGTTCAAGAACTAAAATCAGGTCTGGTACAGATTAATAAGACATTTTAAGGACTTTTAAAGTGCTACGACGATAAAATTTCGACATCTTCAAACCATCTGGTTCCTGTAGTGTTAAGCGGATAAGAGTCATTGATCTACCCCCCCTGGATGGGGCATTAATCTGTTGCAGGTTGGCCCTCATCAGAAGCTGGTACCTATTCTTCTGTGC
>JAOCPT020539772.1:0-11363 GCA_026546935.2 Palythoa grandiflora | reverse complement strand
GTAGAACAATAACAGTTATAAACGGACTTACTTTCCACAGTTTCGGCTTTTCATCGTATAAAGGAACTCGAGTTCAAGGCAAAGGGAAAATTACTGAAACGATCCAACAAGCACAACAGCAATGAATGGTCAATGCATTTGCGTCTTCCAGCAGCAAATATTGTTCGTTAGGCAGCTTTTTTTTTCAAAAACTATCGATTCATAAGAAGAAATAAAAGAACTTATTGTCCAGAAAATGGATAAAAACACAATTAACCTCAAACTTTGCGTGCAGTGGCAGGTGGCGCGAAAAGTGGCGACGTGTGTCGGTGCGTACGCCAAAAAGCGCGGGAATTCACTCGACTGTAAACAAATGACGAATGAAACGAGGAGCTTCTTGCCGCTTTTTAAAGAAGTCAAAGTATTTAAAAGTTTTATTTTTCTTCAACTGAACTCTAAGAACTGAAACTTGTGAACGAGGCATTTTTTCTTTGTCTTCAGCAGTTCGCCAACAGATTTTCATTATTGACATTGACCTCAGTGAAATTTGCTCATGTGATCGATCACGAAATCCAGTGGTTATGGGAATTTTGTATTTGCACATGTGAAATTTCAAATTGGAGGGCAATTACAGGTGAAATTGTGGTCCTAACTCATAGTATAATTTGTAAAAAATTATTGCATTTCACCTTTAAAAAAAATCACCTTTACCTTTGGCTTTGCCGTTTTTTACCATAAAACAACGAGCATCCATGGAATAATTAACCCTGGTACAATGTGGCCGCAGCAGGTCAAATAAAAAAAAGGAAAATTTCATATTTTTAAACTACCGAAAAGCATCTAACGTTTCTTCGAGAAATTTTATCAAGTTCCAACATCACCTATGTCAACTAGGCTGCACAAGCAAAACAACCCATTTTTGCAAACCTTTTTTTACTCTTAGGTATCAAATAGCCGCCCGTTCACCTAAGAGCACTGTCTGTAAATGAAGGGCATTGTAAACTTACACCCCCTATCAAAGTGACGATATCACAGAACAGCTATCGATGGAGTTTTTTCAGCAGAGCAACTTGTCAATAAAACTATTAAAGCAAAATAAAAAAGCAACAAACGCTTTCTTATCATTTCGCGATATAAGAAAGCGTTTGTTGCTTTTTTATTTTTTTTAGAGTTAAAACTCTCCCGATAAGCTCGTTTTCAATATATTTATCTTCTTAATCTGTGTTGTGAAATTTCCTGCCGACGAAACAATATCGGCTGTAGTAAGTTTTAAGGTTTTCGTGAGACCCCCGCAGTTTTACACAATTAAAAATATCTGTTAAGACCATAAGTACCCTCGAACAAAGGAAGATTTAAAAAAAAAACACTTTATTAACGTCCTGTTGTGGATTAAACTTGCAACTGTACTGAGCAAATGCCTGTTAAAAACGTCTTTTATACTAGAAATTACTCTAACACACAGGAACATGTCTTACCGGCTTTCTTTTCGTGTAATTATTATTAAATTACTTAATTATTTACACTATGACTTCTACTTTATTTCTTTCATTCATAAAACTGAATTGAGATTTTTCTTGGTGTGAGTAGAATTGAATGAATTAATACTATCCATCAGGAAGATTGCGATCCTTGAAAACCTGCAAAACGGTTCAGTTAAATCAAAAGTTTACAACTTAATTTTCAACAAAATCAGTTCACTATTTAGTTGTTACAACTAAATAAACTATTAAAAAACGGAGATCACGGTATTGTTATATGACAGACTTTCTGTTTATCTAAGCAGTAACTTCTTGCCATAGCTAGTTCAAATCTTAGTCAAACTACTACTGTACATACTATATATCCTATTTTTCACAACCAAAATAAATTTCTCTCGAATGTATGAAAGTGGAGGCAAGTAAAAAAAATTCTTCTAAAATATCCAAACAATAACTTAAATAAATTAGTTACATTGCCAAAGGCAAATGCGATATTAATATTTAGTTCATATTATACCGCAAACGAATTTCGAGATCTGAGATCTGTAAACTACATAACTGAATAAGGAAAGCCATTACAGCGTTTCAATAAAGACATTCTAATATTAAGTTTCTTGTCAGTTCATTCAGTTCGCAAACGAGTAATGCAAAAATGGTTTTAAGGGTCAGATAAGAAAACGAATTGGAATCAGTCCAACTGAATAACAACTTGGGGTAAGATCTGTCTATATTTGAACAACTAAAATAACTTGAATTTAAATAACTGATCAAACGAAGTTATTATTGAACTTGCTAACTACTCGAATCTTAGATAAAATTATTTCTCTTGCTCATCAACTGATAAGTTGTCCTTTTTCTACCAAATAAAACAATGGAACAGCTTAAAATCTTCGATTACTTAGTTGAGAGTGCGTTCAAGGTACACAGAATCCACAGAACAGATACTGCATTCCTGCGCAATATAGTGATTTTGTTGCAGCTGTAATCAGCACTACGATCGGAAGAATGGTTTGATAAAAAAAATGCCACGCCATCACGGCATTTGGATACGCACACACAAACACGCACACACAAGCAAGTTGATGGATACCTGATCCGATACGCAATAGCACACACTTACGTAGGCAAAATTTGGTGATGCACACTTTAAACTCAAACATAAAGGCACACGCTAACACATTTACCTTCAATAGCACAAGTAAATACAAAAAAACTAAGAGACAATTTCACGAATAGCTACTAAAGGAACTCGTATTTTCCTAAGTCTCATAAAATGTATCTTATCGAAGCACCATACTCGTGTCGCTATGAAGTCTACTAAGCAAATATACATGTACAGACTACTGTAAATATATTTTCTTTAGTCAATAAATACTTTAAGTTTTCACCTGTCTCAAATTTTACTCGAAAAAAAATGCATCTTGCTTTGTTAACTGATCAATAAAATATATTATCCCAACTTTACGCTTCAAAGTCAATTTTACAATCTAGCTCCACACCCTACAACCACGAGGATTGGTGTCTACAGTTTATAGACGTATGGGCATTTCCCAAAAACGTCAGTCATCGCTTTTTTATCTTTGAATCTCGGAATCATCACTGACGTCAAACATTGCAAGTGTTGAATCTACTTCCAAAGAAATTGATATTTTTCGTTAGCGATGGATTCGCGTGTCTAGAGGAGTAACTTTTGTTAAGCTAACAACGGTAAAGTAACTGCGACGCGACGGTAAAGTAACTGTGAACGGTTTAAAAACTACAAACATTACGCGTAAGACCGGTTAAACACAGTACGTCCCAGGAAAACATCCTTGATTTCTTCAAGACTTCACAAGACCGGTCTAAATCGTGAGTCGACAGTACAACTTAGGGAGCCGTGCATTCCTTCCTTCATACCAGGGAAACGAAGAAATCCAAGCGCTTCCGAATCGAACTCGGTCTGCAGTCAAACTTCTTCCGATGACTTTCGAGGTCTGGGCACGATGACGCCGTTTGTAGTTATGTTTTTAATCTCAAGGATGCTCTTATACATTTTCTTTCTGTGTCCGATAAGAGTGACACCCATGTTGAGTAGATCCTGTTCTTGAATCGCCAGCAAGTCTTGGATAAACTGGTAGCCGGCCCGGTTAAACACTTCCACATACTGAGTCATTTTTATACCGTTTAACCACTCTTGCACCGTGGAGATATCACGGTAGTCAACCTTTGGGGCCCTGTTTGGAGATAAGAAGCCTTGTTAGATCTCACCGATGATTTAGCCATCGCTTCGTTCTTGATTAGTTAAGAACTGCGCGTGCAAGGCTATGAAGGAACTCCTGGAAAGCTGCGGGCCCATAGGGGGAATGGGGGTAGGGAGTGCTCTCTCGTGACCCCTACACCCGAGTGTGCCACCAAACAGGGTCATCTGCCGAAAGAACAGGTGCCGATACGTGCAACGTTTTCTAGAGTGGGAAGCGGTATTGGAGACCACAACAATGCTGACATTATCGCGTGCTTTGGTCACTTTTTTCATAAAAACGCAAAATCCTTTGAGACATGGTACCACTTTAGATGTCCCTTAATAATGGAGGCTATCAATTAGAGCTGTATTATGGAATGGGGTATCCCTTGGCAAGAAAACGTGTCATCTGGAGATCATAGCGGTATATATACCCACTCTACATCTTCCTTAGTACCTCTCACCCCGTCAGCCCAAAAAAAAACTACAGAAAACATGAGGACTAAACACAGCCACTTGTGCTTCAACACAGAAAACAATTTCGGAACACCAAAAAAAAAAAAAAAATGAGCGGAAAGTGAGTATTCGACTAGATTATTCTAATTCAAGAAAATCCACTAGAGCTAGCTTAAAAGACAAAGTTAGAACACAGGCAAGCTTTCGAAACACAATTGCATTTATCATCGCAAGACAATTTAAATTTTCATGATCTGATCTTCCGTGGACAGAAATGAAAGCACACACCAACAAAAAATATGAAGATGAACTGCATTGTCTAGACAGACAGACGGACGGACGGTAAGCTAAGAAAACAGCACACATACTTTCGGCCTATACTTGTGTTTTCCTCAAGTTTTTCTGGACACGTGATCAGTAAATCCAACCGCTTGACGATCTCAGCAAACCTGGGTCTCTTAGTGTGGTCTTGTGTCCAACAGTCCAGCATCAACTGGTGCACGCTCTTGGGACATTTCTGTTTTTTTGTAACAAAACAAATAATTGAAATATGGACAAAAGGTCAGGAGCGGGAATACAAGAAGACTCTCCGTCTCTTAGCTACAAATAGCCATAAAGTGAACAGTTTCTAGGCAATTTAAACCTACCATGGGAGGGGGCAGGCGGAATCCGCTTTCCACTCGGTTTATAACCTGCAAAAAATAAAACAATTTTAACTCAAATGAGTACAATAATTATGATTACTGGATTTAAATAGATCTTTTAAAATAAAATTCCAGACTTATTCCAAACTTTTACTAGACCACTTCCCGATTTTCCACACTAAAACTTAGGTCAGTAATAGTATCAGACAAAAGTTTAACAAAGTGACAATGTTTTAATTGCCTTTATTTTGTGTTCTAATTTTTGAAAATTATATGTGTCAGTAACCCACGCTTTTTTTTAAAAGAACCAGTAAATTTTGCTGAGGATCATTGTTTTTAATCTTTTTGGCTCAATTTGTTCTTAAATCTGTGAACGGCTCCTAACGAAGAAGAAACAAAATAAAACAAGGTATTGGAAAATGAAACGCCTTAAACCACACACGTATTGTACGGCTGAATTTAGAGGCGAACTATCTTCATTGTTTGTTGAGCAGTCTTTACAGTGAATCTTTTTATGTTTTCTGCTGTATCGATGTAAGTTTAACTCAATTTTCTACGACAAAAACATTTCTAGTTATCAATCCTTAGCCTGAGCTTGTTCTTAAATTGTTCTTAAATTGGCAAATTTGAGCCTCATTCTTACAAAGTTGTTCTTACAAAAAAGTGTGTATTCCATATATCGGAATTGCTCTTTAAATCCCAAGCATCCATAGCTACCTCTGGAGAATAATTCTTAAACACTGAAAAAGCCCAGACTCTTTCCGGTTATTTTCTCTACTTTCTAGATTTTTTCTTGCTTTACAGAAAAATTTTCGATTTTCATGCTTTTTCTAGTTTTCGAAACTCCAGACTATTTACGAATCCTGTGATTATAAAATTGCAGGTTTCACGATGTCGACAAAACAAATGTTGAACTAAGCTGACCTCAAAGTTACCCCAGTCCCAGTAGGGTCTCTCCGCGAATGAAACAATCTCCCACAACAGGATTCCAAAACTCCAAACATCACTTGCTGCACTGAATTTCTTGTAGTTAATTGCTTCAGGAGCAGTCCACCTCACTGGGATCTTCCCACCCTGCAGATAAACAAGAAAAATGTTTTATTCTTCCACTGGGGCAGCAAGGATACTACACAATTATTGTAAGGTAACCACGTGGCAATATAGTAAGGATATTGCAAAACTATACCGATGATACTATACAACGATAGCACGCGTTCATACTACGCAACGAAAGCAGGAATACTACACAACAACAAGGAAACTACAAAACGAGACACGATACAAGATTACTACACAACGGTAGCAAGAACACTATACAACAACAGCAAGGATACTACACAAAAATAACAAGGATACTGCCCAATAATACCAAGGATACTACTAAGCAATAGCAAGTATACTACACGGCAAGAAGATTACTACACAACGACACACAACGGTAGCACAAATAATACACAAATACAATAGCGAGGATAATATACACAATAATTAACGAGGATACAACACAACAACAGTAATTATACAACACAGCGCCTGCTGATGCTAATTTGCGCACTCATTTAACAACCATAAAATCCTTCCCGATTTTAAATTAGCTTTTTCATACATAATCACGGGAATAATAATTTATTTAAATCGTTCGGAAAACGATTAAAATCTTTATTTAAAGTTTCTGTATTTTAATCAATTATTCTCGTGGCTACTGCGTCGATAGACGGTAGTGCGTCGATAGACGGTAGTCACTATGTCATCGTCCAGGTGAGTGAGTCCGTAACACTACAACAGGAAGCCTAGGCAAGTCACCAAATAACACCTATAGGAAGCCCGCAAAACTTCGAAACATCGTTCGAAATCAATCAACTGTCAGCAGATAAACTTCCCAATCCCCCACGTAAATAAGCGATGTGAGTACAAAAAATCGTTCTAAATTAGATTCACAAGGTTTTCTTAAATATAAATGTCTTCACATGCAATGTCCACTTGCAGTAGCCACAAGCGTTTAAAAAACCTTTTTATTACAACCTGTTCTCGGTCCAAACGCATCCCTCTGAAAAAAAAGGAAAGGTCTCCTCAGACATACCTTGGTTTCGTAGGCAGAATCTTCAGCCAGCTCTCGTGACAAACCAAAGTCAGCAACTTTACATATCGAGTTCTCGGTGACAAGAACATTACGGGCCGCAAGGTCCTGAAATGCACAATGTCATGAATTTATAGTTCCTGGTATCAGGTAACTAAGTAATGATCTGTGTCAATGGCCAAGTGTGAACTACCACAATGCAACAATAGCTGAACTTTTTAATAAAATGTCACTTGCAATTACTTGATTGATTGCAGATATCAATTCATTATTCAAACCTGAATATGAAATGACATTAACAACTTAGTGAGTTAGCTACATTTGTAAACTAGGTATAGAAATAAATAAGTAGAATGGACAAAACGAGTTTAAATTTTTAAAAGATATAACAAGGCTGAGTTTCTCAGGAATAATTCGCCATTTAGGATTGCGTCCCTCTTTATAGTTGAACCATTATTTTTAACCTCGTGATCATGTATTCAGGGTTCTCTCTGAGTTGTAAATCTACCCAACCTTCCAAGGCAGATTAATAATCGGATGATTAAACACAAATACAAGCGATATTTTTTACCAAACGTTTTAATTCATGTAAATTCTACATTTCGTGCTCTGACCTTATTCTTACTATTCTAATTATCTAGGCTTTAAAAATAGAAAAAACAAGGAGCGCTTAAAAAACGTTGCATTACCTTACATTCCATTCCATTAGAATCTGAAAAAGCTTCCACATTTATTAAGCGATCTTACCCTGTGAATGAAGTTCATTTCTGACAAGTATTTCATGCCAGACGCCACGCCCCGTGCCATGTCCAACAGCTGTAGGATGGTCAGCTGACCGTCCATCTTCTACAAGTGAATTCAACAATCTGTCAATAACGACTGACGACTTTTTTTCCAATTCAATGCAGTTCATAGCTCAGTCTCAAGTCACTTCAAATTATGTTTACTTCTATACTACTTCTCCATTTACCATTATATTTCCCCCTTTTACCCCCTGGGCATCACCTTCGCTTAAAAGCTCTATTTTTCACTTTCTCCTTAATTAGAAAATATAATCAAAAAACAAAGATATAGTATCCATCTCTAATCTAATACCTTATATCATAAGACACGAGAAATTGCAATCAGGCATAATGGTAAAATAAGTTAAAATTTTTGTTTGACTCTGTCGTTTATAAACTACTTTTAAAGAATAATAGACATTATTTTTTATTGTCCGTATTTTGAGCGAGTTTACGCATTTTAATATACTTTATTTATATTGTTGTAACTGAGGAAGAGCGAAGGTTTTACGCTCGAAACGTCTTAATCTATATTTTAAATCAGAGTCAAACAAAAAATTTAACTTATTTTACATCATATCATATTTATGTTATGTTATGTTATTTTATGTTACGTTATATTATGTTATATTACGTAACGTTACTTCATGTTATTTTATAGGATGTGAGGTGATATGATAATATTTTATACTACATTATTTTATATTATAGTGTATTGTATTGCATTGTATAACTTGATGTTATCGTTTCGCCTAAGGACAATCGCACTCAAAATGCTAAAGTTGATCCAATTTTTTTGTGTGTAACGCTGCCTTACTGGGGACTGTCCGCGATGGAAAGCTTTCGTTTAATACAACTATCATCCTTGGCTCTTATAGACGCTCTACGTGCTTATTATAACCGTATGAATACTGAATAAGCTCACCTTAAGGTAACTGTCGAGTGAACCCTTGGCCATAAACTCCGTCACAATCATTAGCGGTGACCCTATAACCAAATAAAATAACCAGTTTACTTTGCGAAAACAAAAAAAAACGTGTCAATGAGATTTTAGCTATCTTCTATTTCTTCAAATTAAACGTTATGAAACACTATTGTGTGTTGTGCAGTACTTATACCAAACTACTCTGCACAACAAGCTCGGGTCGGTACAAAAGGCAACGCACTGAAATTACGCACAACGAAAACAGAAACAAAAAAACTTGAAAATTAAAAAACAATTGTGACCTCTGCGATCCCACACTGGTGCATTGTTCTTCCAATTAAGCCATGAATGTACATACATCTGTTGGATAGTTTTTGTGCAAGATTACGTCACGAAGGAATCGAAAAAAGGCTTCGCGTGAAGAAATACTATGTGCAATCGCCGGAGTTTTGTTTTGGTTTGACTGTTTTTATAGTTTTGTATATTCGTTATGTCTGTTCTTTCATGTTTATTCAATGGAATGTACGCTATGCTGCACCTAGCTCAAAGTACCACCACGATCCTCGCTTTTTCCATGAAAACGCCAATGTTATGACGTAATCATGCGCAAGAAATATTAGTGACTAAAGTCACCAAAATTTCTTCCTGGATTGTTTTTAATTTCGCAATTGCTTAAATTCACTACATTATTTCGCATCATTATATTAGTACGTCTGCCGGTTATAACCCACTTCACAATAGAATTGACAATCCTTATCATGCATATCATACCATGGGTGACCACGCCTTCAAGGAATATCACGTTTGGATCACAGAACTGTCCCATGATGGAAGCTTCTGCCAAGAAATCGTCACGGTTCTTCTTATTGTACATACAACTCGACTGAAGAGGAAAACAGATTATCTCTCACTAAAACGTGACATCAACGAAAGATGCACCCCACCATGAACTCCCATCCACTGGCTGCTTAAGTCGAAATTTTTTAAAATCTCATCTCAACGCTATCACACGCAACGTTTGGTTTAAGCAACTGAAAAGTATACTGTAGATTTTGGTGTTTGTACTTGTTGCGAAAAAGAAACTAGCTTTAAATTTGACATCTTGGGTTTAGTTAAATCACGTAAAACAGTTCAGTTATTCAACCGATTAGGCAGTTCGGTTGAGACTTGCGGTGATTCATCTCAACTGCATTCGCACACATTTTATAATATTACGGCACATAATTAGATGGCTTTAGTTTTTAAAATCATTTATGCATATCTGTAAACATTTGCATTGACCTTCACTATTTGGAAAAACAAAGTTACTTATATTATAAGGTTTAGATTAGTTGTTCGCAAGGGAAAGACCTTTCAGCTTTTGTACGTGAGAAAACTTAGTTTTCAGACTAATTTTGAAATTGAGTTTTGAAAACCTTTATGAATTTACTCTTTTCATAAAGAAACAGAGGAAACTATAGCTAGATTCTGATAAATGTAAACAACTGAGAGTAGTCTTAATTCAATAACCGTGACTTTTGCTGAGTAATCAGAACGACTGATTTTTGTATTTTCCGTTACAGAATTTCTAATAATCGCAGCCTATTTGTTCACTCTAAGCTAGGAAATGCCGTAGAACGCTTTTGGAATCAACAAAACACAGAACACAAACACATAACTAAACACAGAATTTCAGTAATTAGTTTAAGTAACACTATGGTCGTAGTTTTCAAGTTTACGAACTGCTGATTAATCATAATTCTGTTGTAGAAAAGTTCATTAAGCCCGTCTAGTTAGCTAATGATTAGAATCCGGTACGATGAAAAAATTGATCGTAATATCTAAAAACAGTCGGGATCCAAAGTGTATAAAATGTGTAGTTTTTAGTTAGCTATAGAAAGCGAGAAAAGGAGAGAGCTACTAGAGGAACCAGACGAAGCAAATATCTACTGAGAGCTATGTAGTCTAGAGAGAAGGAATAAAAGTGAACCGTTGAACAAGAAAAGAAACCTCGTCAATCGGTTGTGTAATAATAAGAACCTGTAAATTTAATAGTTACAGCCAGAAATTAATCTTAATTTACTCTTATTTCTGTGAGCTGGTTTTGTTTCGTTAAAACAAAATAGAAACAAGACGAAAAAAACGATTTCCTCGTATTGTATTCGATTTAAAAGCGAAAGACTTTCATTGTTTGTTGAAAAGTCTTTAGCCTTAGGGTTCAGATTACAGTGTTTCTTTTTGTGTTTTATGTTATATTGCTTAAATAAATTACGAATTTTAGTTAGGTTTCAGCCAGAAAACTTTTCCTAGTTATCGACCCTCTGCATGAGATTATTGCTAAATTTTGGCTATTCGCACATTGTTGTACTTAAAATTGTTCTTTTATAAAAAACCGTCCAATTGCTAGTCAGTTGCAAAGATCGGTTGCACGCATCTCACCTTTAGAACTTTAATAGCGACTGGAATAGAATGTTCTCCAGGGCGTGTAAGAGTACCAGAGTAAACATCACCAAACTCGCCTAAAATTCGGAAAAGAATTAATGTAAAACAACTGAGTGAGACTTCCGTTGCAAGTTGATGTACAAAACACAATTCTATCACACGAAATAACAATTTATGAAAACAGACTTTGTAATCGCAATACAGAACGCAAAAGTGATATCTAAAACCCGTAACCCGTTCGACTTTGAAACAGTAATTAACTTTAGCAGCTTACTCTTTACCTTAATTAAAATCAGAATTCCAAACATTTTGGGTTGTATCTTAGTTCATACTTGGAATCTAAATTTCCTGCCATACGAGGGAACTCGTAAAAATGTTTAGAA
>JAOCPT020539687.1:0-11364 GCA_026546935.2 Palythoa grandiflora | reverse complement strand
TTAACACTACAGAAACCGGAGATAAGCACCGGCTCCAATGGGCCACTTAGGCTCGTAAAAGGATTTAGCTAGCTTTAACTCCAGTTTGACTTTTTAGTGTTCTGCTTAAAATCTGTATAGAGTCATGAAGACACTGAAGTGTCGTGAATTAAATTGTTTTCTCACCTTCAACTCTACTTTGCATTTGAAAGCAAATGAGAAAGTTAAGATGTAAGAAGGTTGTTGGGTGTTACAGGAGCGGCTGACGGAGGTGGAGGGTGAGTGCAGCAGACAACGCAGCTTGATGAAACAAAAAGGACAAGAGGTAGAGGATATGGAAAAAGTGACAAAAAGACTCCAGGAGGAGAGAGGAAAGGTGTCCGACATTATCAGACAGGAATTTGCTGATAGGTAGGAATCACGACGTTTCGACATATCCCAATGAGAAGTGAAGTGAATAAGAATATTGAGCATAAATAAAGTTCTATACAGAACTGTTGAGAGATTTGAATAATTCAATAATAAGCAGTTTTCTAAAGACTTAAGTGCGGTTATTTATTTATACAATAATTTACGGATCAATGACGATCACGTAAACAGATTAGCTTCATAGTCGTGATTTCTTAGTGTCTATATTTTTACTAAAATTCTTGTTATTGTTGTTGTTGTTGTTATTATTATTATTATTATTACTATTGTTATTATTATTATTATTATTATTATTATTCTCTTGTAATTTAACATTGAATTGCTTGCTGCAAACAAAACAATATATCCTTGTTCCCGTTACATTAGACTGGTTACAACAGAGGAAGATAATAAACGCCTTAAAACCGACATTAGTGAGATGAGAGCGAGACACAGACTGGAGATCGAGAGAATTACAAAGGACAAGGAGCAAGAAATGGAGGAAGTGCACAAGAGGTAATGAAAATTTCTTAAAGAAAGCTAATTGTAATTAAATCATTATATGACTGTAATTTACTGCTTTCTGATTGTCTGGCACACGGTCTGTCAAAGTACTGATTATTTCATTTTACAGAGTGAAACAAGCCATTTCTAAAAAAGAAGAGACAATGAAAGTTCTGCGGGAACAACAGCAGGTACGTTATATTGTCTGTCCGTCTGTCTGTCTGTCTGTCTTTCGTTTACATTGTGTAAGTTTCGGTGTGTTCCTAATAAGTTTATCGTTTACCAGCTTTACAGATGTCACATTACAGTACTGGGCGCAAGTTTGTCATCCAACAAAGGAAAAAAAAGTTATTATTTAATAGAAACCCAAAAACATGTAAACGGCCAAGGCTTTGTAAACCTAACTACAGTCGAACCCCTCAAGACGGACACTAACCCAAATAAAACGGAAACGTCTCTAAAACGTACACCAAATCTTGGTCCCTGCCGGATTTTTTAGTCATTTACTGTATTAGGCGCTTGCTGAGTTTCTTAGTTGATTTAAAGATTGGCATGATATCGATTCGTATTATCAGGATTAATTGAAAGTTTTTACTATCAGGATTGATCGACATGGAATCGATTCACGTTTGTGTGTGTTTTTTGTGGGGGTAGGGACTTACTTAGGCTTTTATTATCAGGATTGATTGAAAGATCGACATATAATAGATTTGTAATTTTAAAACTCCGTGAAATTGAAGCCTCACTGAATATTTCTGATCCTTTGTTAGGCTGCAATGAAGCGAGCCGATCACCTGGAATTTCTTTTACAAGAACAACGGAAGAAATTGCTGCATTGAAATATGCAGACGAACCAGTGAAGAAATCCCCCTGTTGAAAACGAAAGCCCAAGTGCAGCCATTACAGTGTTGTAGCTTCAGTTCGGCTATTCATTTCCTTTGTAGCGTTTAACCCTTTATCCAAGCAATATATTAACATCTCATTTCTCCTTACATAACTCAAACATAATAATATAACTGGTAATGAGAAATAAGGAATTGATCAAGTGAAATAATCTGCTGGAGTTCAAAAGCCAAATTCTCCCTAACTACTAATATGGGAAATATTGGGTTCAGTGGGGAGAATTTACCAATGCATCATTTGTGGTTTTTGGGGCATAAATTGTTAAGGGGTGATCCATTAGACTTTTTAGGGGGAATGGTTGGAAGATTTTGAAAATGCATTTCCTGTAAGACCCGCGGACCGAAAAAAAATTCCCGCGGACCAAAACGGCCACATAAAACCTCTGTATTTTTATGAAATAGATATCCTACCGTTACTTAGAGAAATAAAAAAATCTTACACTGACCAATCTTCCCACCCTCCCTCAAAAGTCTAATGGTCCACCCCTAAAAGAGTTGAACATTCCATTTGCCAAAAATAGGCAAAAATGTTTGACCATTAGCAATAAATTCGAAAAATCGGACGTTTGGTTAATTTTGGTTAAAGACGAAGTACTATTACTAGTCACTGTGGTTTCACGAAAGCACTACTCCAAGGAAAACTGGATTTTTTTTTGTTCTACATACCGAGATTATAGACGAAGTAATAGGTGGAGAGTATTTTAGTAGTGTATCGAACCCACCTCGCAATATTTATTGGTCATTTTTGTACAAAACTAAACATATTTATCACAAGTATATTTGTGGTCTTTCTAGAAACAATCTTGAATTTATTTACAAACTACTATTATAAACTTTATAGTATGAATATCGCCCAGGATTTTACTGAGCAAAAATAATTCAGTTCAAGGTTGTTTTTCATGTGGTGTTTGTGATTGTGTGACTGTTTTTAACCATATTACTACCTGCCTCGAATAGCTATGCTAACTGCGGCAATGAACATTTATGTTGTATATTTATTTCGTATCGTATCAATAAAGATTGTAGTTGTTGTTGTACCAAAATATAAAAAATTAGGACTCAAGGTTGAAATATAATGTTTTGTGCATAATTTATTCAGTCTTCTCTTGTCGTTTTGTTTCTTCGAGATGTTCAACAATTATTGGACTTGGTATTCGCAAAATAATAAACAATTATATTGGACGAGGTTGAGCAAAATATTGTGATTTGTCAGTGGCGAGCAGATTCATTATTTGCCGAATCCAAAGGCTGAGGCAAATAATTAATTTGCGAGACAATGACAAATCACAATATTTTGCGAGTACCAAATCCAATAATTGTTTTATCATTCGATCACTGAATTTTTGTGTATGGGATGCGTTAACTTTTAAGAAAAAAATGCGCGCAAGTCGGCTTTTTTCAGTTTTCGAATTCATTCGCGGCGCTGCCATATTTGTGTCATATTTGCAGCTAAACTCCGCCAGAAGGTAATGCGCATGAGCAGAGTCATATTTGTAGGCAGTTATTTGTAGGTCACGAGGTGACCCTTGCGCCAATGAGAAAGAAAGAAAATTTCCATCGAATGATAACGTGATTTGTCAGTGGCGAGCAGATTCATTAAATTGTGAGACACTGACAAATCACAATGTTTTGCGAATACCAAGTCCAACAACTGTTTTATTCAGTTAGATCACTAAATTTGCTGTTTCGATTTTTTGTGGGAAGTGACGAGCGGTAAGCGCATGTTGCCTCGTCATCACAGTCGGTTTTCTTCAGATATCAATGAGAAAATTTATTTTGTGTCGAAACTACGCATGAGTGGTGTAATATTTGCGGCAAAAGTCCGTCAGACGGTAATGCGCATGAGCAGTGTCATATTTGTAGATCACGTGGTCGACGCTGGACCAATGAGAAGGAAGTAAAAATTCCAGCGAATGATATCCTTTATAAAAGTATCTGAAGGTGATGTTACATAAGGACACTTGTTTAGCACATCTTCGAGTATTCCAATTCCGGAATAGTTCTAAATGAAATCACCATTAGAGATATTGAGAGTATTTTGAATAAAAATTGAAAAAAGACAAAAATTCTGAAGGGCGCAGCGTTCAAATTGACTTATCTCCGAAGTCTTTATAAACTTCTATTTTTCGGCCGCAGCCGAGCTGCACGCCTGGCGCTCCAATCTACAGTTACACAAGTTACACGCTCAGGGAATACACCAATTTTTTTCGACGGGTGTAGATGAGAAAAAGAAAAAATGTATGATATATTATCTTTCTCAGCCTCAAACCTCCCATGATTATCAGTTGTCAGTATTCATCCTTAAAACGGTGACAGAGACGAAGCAACAGTGGAATGACAAAAAATTGGGCGCCCGTTGGAAAACTCGTGTTTGAACTCGACTAATTATGAAACTGCTACGTCGCCAGCGTGGTGGTCCCTGATGGTGTAGTGGTTAGTATTCCTGACTAGAATACAGGGAGACGTGGGTTCTATTCCCGCTCAGGCCCAGGATATATAACCGAGCTTACCTTGAGTATGGCATACTTTTAGTTGTTGAAACACTGCAATTATCTCTTCTAAAGATTCCATTTTCTGCTTTTGTGTTCTGAGTTTTTTGCCCTAACTTGGTTTTAAATTTACCGATTATTGGTATTAAAAGGTCTTAAAAAGATCATTAAATGTGTCGAATCCTAAGCTGCAGTACTGGACCCAGCTTTCATAAAACAGGGGAAAGTTGTCAGAGCTGAGTCACATTTCGGAACCCCGCTCTAAAGCCCCATCTACACTACAGAGAAATCTGGTGGTCCGGACCAATATTTTAACGGTTTACACGGATAACAATCAGATTAAGCTTATGATTGAAAAGTACCCTAAGCCTCGTAATTTGCTCACTGTTTACACTGCTGATTTTCGGTTTCCGGCCCAGATTTTGCGGACGAAGATATGTTTACACAGCGCTTTCTAACAGCAAAGGGATCCGCGATAGATAGTGATTAGATTTCTTCTAAATATCATCAGTATAATTTCAGATAGCAGAACAAAGGGTTTCCTGTAGGACTCGTTTTTTCTCGGTTTTGGGGCAATAGCCGGACACGTTTCACGGAAGGTTTACACGCCAAAATATCTCATCCGTACCAACTTTTCTATGGCTCCGTACCAGGTTTTTTCTGTAGTGTAAATGGGGCTTTAGATTCTGAAATATGACTTAGTAGCTCTAATGACAACGCCCTGTTCTCTGATTGGCGAACTGTATTATAAATTATTGAAGAACTCTAGCAGAAATGGGAAGAAGGAACCGAATCTGCCCCCATGAAGATAGAATTTGCGAGTATTTATGACAACAACAAAACTGATCTTTTTCTGGCACCATTTTCTTCCTTTTGTTTTAGCCTTGACCTCGCTCTTTATTTGTTTTGAAGCTGGATTTTCGCTGCAAAGCGCAAGTTATTTTGTTTCAGCTATTAACACTATCAAAATATTGCTCTGTATTTTCTTAAAATAATTTTTTGGGTTTCTTGTTTACTTTTTGTGTATACTTATTTCTGCTATTAATATTTTTATGTCCTAATTTCGCTGAATACATTTTAATTGTTTGAGCTAAACAAAAAACATAATTATTCCACGTGGAGTTCAGGCTGCTTTGCTTGTATGGCTCGTATGGTTGATCCTGGCAGCAAGCACCTTCCTATCTTTTGTAGTAAAAATATTAATATGAAGTTGTAAACTGTTTCAAACATAATGTGAATTACTGTTGTTGTTGTTTTTGTTTCAAAAACTAAACTCAAAGAAAGTTATTGGAGAAAATAAAAAGTCTAGTCTGGATCGATAGTTTATTATTTTTATTCCAACTTCAACACTGGAACACTATTTAAGTTTATTTACATTTTATAAATAAAAGAAGATCGTTACAGCTTGGTTATAGCAACTTTTAAAATTTAAAAGGAATAAATTTTTTCTTTAGGCATATAAGATACAAAATTGTATCTTCTCTCAAAAACAAATTGGGACACATTTGAGCGGTTATTTTTACATAGTTGGTTCATCCACGCCGGCTTCACAATCTAATTAAAACCAGTTGAATAAATAGCAAAAGAACAAGAAAGGCTTTAAGTAATTTTTTGTATTTCAAAATACAAATTTCGAGCGAGCTATGTCTTCTGTAAAACACTTACAAAAAAAATTAATAGACTAGCAGAAACTTTGCATTCTGAATGTCAAGTTTCAAAGTAACAGAATATTCAGTAATATTCTTTTGTTTATAAATACTTGTAAAAGTCTTTTGTAAACTGCTGTTATATTCAGTTACTTCTTAGATTTCTTAGTAGGCCCCTTCTTTGGAGATTTCTTCGCCTTTGGTTTTTTTGGCGAAGCTGCTTTCGAGGCAGATTTCTTCTTGACAGCAACTTTGGCTTTGGCAACTTTTGCTGACTTTGCTGGTTTTTGTTCAGCAACTGCCGCAGACTCAGGGACTGCGGGCGCGGGGGCCTTTGCCTTTGCTTTAGCGGCTTTCTTAGGTGCTTTTTTAACGACCTTCTTTTTCGCTTTGGCTACCTTTTTCTTTGGCGACTTGGGCTTCGATTTTGGCTTGGCCGCTGTCAATGCAGTGTTCAGTTTAAACGATCCGGCGGCTCCTTTTCCCTTATTGTGAACGAGAGGTCCTTTGGCTTTGTCTGACGATCCTCTTATCAGTGCTTGCTTTAACATTGCCAGGTGGTGATTGTTCTCTGTCAGTTTGTATTCCTTCACAATATATTTATTTATTGCCTGGCGAGACGAGCCGTTTTTCTCGGCCAGTGCTTTAATAGCTGAAACTACCATGTCGATGTATTTGGGATGAGCAGCTGTCTTCGCCATCGTGACAGAATTTTATATTGTACAACGGCAGTGCACCTTTCTCTACCCCTGTTGAACTTTGTTTGTGCGAGTCATCAGCGCCAGCTCAGTTTATAAAGTCTTGATGCGGACCTCTGAGAAAACAGCAACTGAATTTTCACTCAGATGCGCTTTTGTCAACGGTTTGTGCTTCTTCCGAGATTTGTCTTGCCACAGATCGTCTTCACCTTATTTTGTTAGGAAAAAGAATTGTAAATATACGGTGCAGCGTGAGACAAAGCTGCTATGAGCCAAGTTTCGTTTCCAAAAATCACAGGCTGGTGATTTATGAGAAGGAAAAGTTGTTTGTCGAGTGCCTGAACTTGCGCCATTTTGTACAATATTTCAAAATTTTTCGTGCCAGTAAAAAGACTGTGAGTAAAATGTACAATTTTGTGTTAATTTGTTATGTCACTCAACTTATCTTAAGGTTTTTGTTATCGTTTTGTTGCGTACAACGAAGATATTGCAGTTTTCAGTGAGGGGTACAAACACATCTCCATATGTCGCGTTATTGTTTATAAATAGCATATCTGTCCTTCGAGTAACTATTCTCTTTAAATCGACATATTTCCCCAACAACTGCGCTTCCACCTAAGTTTATAAGACTTTTAATTCTTTAAAACTGTCATTTCTTCCTTCTTTATCAGTCTTTTGCATTTGAAGTGGTTTTGTTTTGCCAAATTTGTAAGACAGAAACAATTTTTGTTTCTGCGTCACAGATCTGTTAAACGCCAAATCATGAATAAATATCCAAAAGCAAAAATCTAATGTTTGTTTTTGTTCTAGCTTTGAAACAAATTAAGAAACATTTCCAAACTGTTCTAATTTTTAGAAAGTGTTTATTGTCCGAAATATTTTACTTTGAAACCATAGCAGCCAAATCGAGTTGCAAAAAGTCATAAAAATTTTCATTTCAAAATATATTGTCACCCGTTGGCGCGTCAGTAAACAATGAATACTAATTAGTCTCCGAAGGTATAAAAATTGTTGCTGGCAATTACAAGAAAAAAATTAGATTTATTTTATTATTAAACATTTTTTCAGTTGTAACTGAAGGCTTGCTTTCTTATAGCCATAAAAAGAAAACTTGTGCTATTTTGGATTTAATAAAAGTGAGTACGAAAGCTACTGACCAGGTGATATGAACTGAAGTAATGCTCTGCTATTCCGTTGAGAGAGGATATTTTTACTTTTAACAAACTAAAATTTCGTTTTGCAGGACTTACATTCGCAGGCGAAATCTGTGGAAAGATTTTAGCTTGCTTCTTGGTGATGATTGCAGCAAAATTATGAAAAAGTAATCGGGGAATGAGAGAACATTTCGCATTGCACTTTGAGCTAAAAAGTAAACATTGTGGTTGTCATGTTGGAGGTCGTTTTAAATCACGGCCCGACAAGGGAAATTACATGACATCAAAACTAATGTTGAAGTTAACGGCATACTGTTTAAGTTATTTTGCACAGGAAACTAACTTTAGGTGATGAGTTATTCACAATATTTCAAGTGCAGGAATAATTGATTTTGTATATCTGTAATGTGTACAATAAATTGACTTGTACATTTATTCATAGACGGTGAAAACACGAAAACAAAATTGTACTAAAACTTAAATGATAACAACTGGGAAGTCAAAAATGGTCAACAGATCGTTTTATTTTTATGGATAACTGAATGAGTTTTGTTTTTTGTCTGCACTTTGCCTACCCTTGAATAAGAATGCGCAGAAAGGTAGTTTTAAATCGATGGTAAAGTTGATTAACACCCGTTCTTAAAACAGCGATTCGTTGGAGCATTTTCTTCCAAAACAAATCTTTTGCCGCTGAACGTCGGGAAAACCGAAAACCGGAAGTTTTTTTTACCAATGTTATCAGTTCTATCTCAAAATACCAGAACTGTAAACTCTTCAAAGAAATAATTCCATATTCTTACTTTTTATACGGGCAGACTAGTTGAGAATTTTCAATAATCTATGCTTATTTGAAATGTCATTAATCATTTTCATTAACCTTCGAGCACAATAACATTGTTCGCAGGCTTTTCTAGATGAACACTAAAGTTTACAGTTTGACTTTGTTTATTCTTCAATAAAACCACTCGCAGAAATAAGAACAATTTTACAAACAAATTGATGCTGAAGTCGCCAAAAAATTAGGGAACAATGAGCCTCGACAAAATTTACTGGTTCTTATAAAAAAAGCGTGAAATTAAGGTTAAATATGTACCAGGGGTTGCCATTTGATCCTTGAAGCGCCGGTTATCGCTCTCGCGCGCTCACCAATTTTGATTTTTAACAATAATTTTTTGTGTAGTTTAATTTTGTACAAATATTTTGAAGATGAATGCAACTGAAAAAATTTTGCCCCGAGCGTCATGCTAATGAGCAATTTCTCTTGTTCAGTATATATTATACCTAGACTGTCCAAAACCTTCTCGATTTGTTCGATATTAGCCGAATTTTGATTAAAAATCCCGAATTCCGACAAACTTACGATTTGGATATGAGAAATCCTGATTTTGACATCTGATTTAATATTGTTGTAAAATTGTCAAAAAACTTACATTGGCACGACAAGAAATAAAATAATTAAGATCAAGTATTGTAAAGGCCATGCGAACAGGGTTTGTATTCGTGTAATTAAGTTTCCAAGCCCTAAAATTTTAAAATTTTCTGGGAGCATGCAGGAAACCCCTTTGGTGTCTCGCTCCTTTGGCTTTGGTGCTGGAAAACGACTCAAGATTTCGGCCTACTCCAAAGGTTGGACAGTCTAAAACTGAAATAAAAAAATATTGTAGGAAAACCCGTTACACCTTTCTGTTTTGTAGATCCAGGAGACCAAGTTTAGCAAGTTTAAAATATCTATAATTAAGAAAAACTGGCAAACAACGAAGGTTGGATTTTTGCAAAGTTGGTTGAGTAGAATTGTTGTGAAACTTGGCAAACAACAAAGGAGATTATAATACTGCTTTGTTTCATGTTGTGTGCACTGTCACGGTTATGATCTTTTGTTCTAGGTGTGATTCTCCGATCCCTCACTCTATTGGCAGTTTCCGAATTTACATCTCAAAGCTTTTTCTCACTTGTGCACTCTCAACGTCATATTTCAATAGTGAAAGAGAGAACAAAAACACAGAAAAAAGAGTTATCGAGTTTCATAAGTTGACTCTACTGAGTATGACTTTTGTAACAAAAATCTAACCTTCGTTGTTTGTCATCTTTTCTTGTACGTATTTAAATCTGAAATCACTCAGACGAACTTGTTTTCACTCGCCAAGGATTTCCAAATGGTACGGAGCACTGTTACTATCACAGCTATAAATGTTCGTTATAAAAAGCATTTGGTACAACTGCAAATTTCCGCTTCCACTGAGCAAGTACTGAGCAAGTTTGTGATACAGTGTAGTGGATATTTACATCTCACTAAGTGTACTAACTTAAGTATTTAAGAAAATTTGAGGCTGAAATTCCAAACATCAACTGAATTAGATGTTCTTATACGGAGTGTATCGTGAAAATAATGCAGAACAAAGAGAGATTGGAAAATAATCTCAAGTTAGGTAAATCTTTTCACAGAAGTGCAAAATCGTTCAAGCATTACGCAAATACGAAGCGCCGTTAAAACCGTTTTTTGCAGACGTAAAGGCGGTGACACGTGCTGAAATTTTTTCGTGCACCGCTAATCAGTGCAGAAAGTATAAAGTGTTGGCAGTTCAGTACTGCAGCGATTTGTTGAGTACAGATTCTGGGCGCGTGGAGAAGAAATGTAGCCTGCGCCGCAAACGAAACGAAGTCTAGTTAAGAAGGATTTAACCACAGATTATATTATCCATTCGCCCATCCTAAAGCTGGTAGTTAGTCTAATATTTAAATTTTTCCCATACAAAGTCTCATAGATATAGTCAGAAGGGATCGCGAAAAATCCCTCTAGAACATTTGCAATCGCGCCCAAAATACATAAGAGACAAACGCAAGATGAACTCAAGGTAGATGAACTTTATTTCCAATATTTTTGTTGTTGAAATTTTGACCAAATTTTAATATAAGACTTTTTGTGTGGGAAAATTGTAGTATTAAAAACCAACTACCAGGCTGGTATGCCTGTGGCTCATAAATATGACTGAGAGAAAAACCGGGAACGAGTTGAAGGCCAGGCTGCGTATGCAGTACTTCAAAACAATTCTAAGATGGCGGAGGGACGGAGTGTTTACGCGGAAGATATTGTGAGAAATTCTCAGGGTGAACTTGGGTTGGTGTTGGAAGACGGGGAAGAAACAACCGACGACTCTTCCGATAGTGAAAACGAGGCCCCTCTAAAGAAAGGCCAAATTCTTGTTTGTTGGTACCCTTCAGGAAATGAAGAAACACTCTCTGTTTCAAAGGTACCTTTAAAACTTTTCTTAGAAAAATAATGTTTTATGTCCACGTGTACAAACATTCAGATCTCAGTTTAACTTCATTGTAAAATACTTCTCTTCATTAATAACCATAGCAAAGTCAGTTGATTTCGGCTACCGTTTTCACAGTACGCGATATACATTTGTGTTGTTTTCTTTGATGTAGTATTGTAGTTATTTGTACTGTTGCTGACGAGTTTATGACAATCTGCGGTGGCTTGATCAACATCAGACCTCTCAAGTGTCACGATTTTGTCGTGAGACTCACGGTTTTCAGTTCAATCTCACGGTCTCACGACAAGACAGACAAATCTCACGATA
>JAOCPT020539626.1:0-11364 GCA_026546935.2 Palythoa grandiflora | reverse complement strand
GAGAAACTGAACTGATCCAAAATCGAAAGAGCATGATTGGTATCTTTAATGTACGTGGGAAGAGTTTTAACAAAAGGAGCCATTTGTTTGTCCAAGTAGCTAGAAATGAGTTCTGTAGGGCAGTTACAAGCTGAAACAATAGGACGGCCCTTATTGTTAGGTTTGTGAATTTTAGGTCTGAGGTAAAAAATAGAAGTTTTAGGAGTTTTAACAATAAGATTACTAGTTGTTATGGGCAATTTGTCTTCCAAAATAAGTTTGTTGATGGTTTCTTTGACAATTTTTTGGTTCTGAAGTGTGTGGTCTTTAGGAATTTGACTGTAAAATTTAGCTTCCGAAAGTTGCCGAAATGCCTCTTCTTTGTAAAGGTCGGTGCGCCAAACGACTACCACACCGCCTTTGTCGGCTGCTTTGATTACAACATTTTTGCGTGTTTTGAGGCTTTTGAGCGCTTCCCACTCTTCTTTAGAAAGATTTGAAAATTTAACGGTTTTGCCAAATTGAATTTTTTGAATATCTTGGCGACATTTACGTACAAAGAGGTCAACTGAAGCAAACTGAACGTCTGGCGGAGTCCAGTTAGCTTTCTGGTTTCTAAACGATTCGAATTCGTCTTTCTCCGCATCTGCTGCTCTGACGAAGGGCTAACGCTCGAAACGTCAGCTTTCATTTATTCCTACGGCGATGATAATTTGTTTATCGACATTACTTCAAGTTTGTTGATGTATATGTTGATAGTGATGATGACAATGATGATGATGAGGGCGTTGTTGGTGTTAATGTTATTGTCAGTGTTGTTGATGTTTATGTTGATAATGATGATGACGACGACAATGATGATGACTAAGGTGTTGTTGATGTTAATGTTATTATCAGTGTTGCTGATGTTTATGTTGATAATGAGTGATGCCGATGATGATGGTAACGATGACAATGATGATAATGAGGATGCTGTTAATGTTAATATTATTGTCAGTGTGATGTTTATGTTGATGACGATGATGACAATGATGTTGTTGTTAATGTTATTATCAGTGTTGATGTTTATGTTGATGATGATGAAAATGATGATAATGAGGATGTTGTTAATGTTATTTATGTCATTGTCAGTGTTGTTGATGTTTATGTTGATGATGATGATGACAACGACAACAATGATTATGACGAAGGTGTTGTTGTTGTTAATGTTATTATCAGTGTTGCTGATGTTTATGTTGATGACAATGATGATAATGAGGATGTTGTTAATGTTATTTATGTCATGTTTATGTTGATAATGATGATGACAACGACGACAATGATGATGAGGATGTTGTTGATGTTAATGTTATTGACAATGTTGTTTATGTTAATTTTGATGATGACTATGACAACGACGACGACGACGATGATGATGATGATGACTATGACAACAACGACGACGACGAGGATGATGATGTCGTTGCTGGGTTGAACTTGAGACCTTGTGGTTAGAAGGCAGAGGTGTTACCACTGCGCCAACCTCGCCGCCGTTCGTTTATAAACGCAATTATAAACCCTTTATTTTTTATCGTTGTGTTTTAGTGCAAGAAGAAATACGAGACCGCGCAATTTCTCCTTCAAGGACTTGAAGAAGACACAAAGAAAGATAACGACCGACAGCTGTTGCAGAAATGTATCCTTCAGGGTTGTTGTAGTGATGTTTAGTCTGTTTGTTATCGCATGAATTCTAATCACACTCCCCCAGACGTTTTATAAATCTTTTCGATGTTATCAATACTATTTGTTCTGTAATTCAATATTGAGTGCCAGTTTATACGCAAAGATATAACAAAAATGATAATACACATATTTATTATATAAAGATGAGTGTCATAAGCCTAGTTTCTGTATGATCGATAAGGGTCGGCGGCGATCACGATCGGCGATGGTCTGCGTCACATTCCAGACAGATACAGAAACATTTTGTTCCGGCGTCGGCGATGATCGGCGATGGTCTGCGTCACATTCCAGACATACGGAAACATTTTGTTCCGGCGTCGGCGATGATCCGTGATGGTCTGCGACATACCATCGGGAAGGTCGGAAGAGTTGCATCTAGTTCTACTTCCCCAATCATACCGACATTGCCGACTAAGACAGTTTTTAATGGAAACGCTTGTCTGCGATGATCTGCAATTTAGCAAACTCAAGTGTTATGCATTAGCCAATCATTATTGAGATCAATCTATTATTTTAGCAGGATTTACGCTTCAAAAATAGACATGGCGACGAGAAGCGAGTTTAAAGACAATGGAACAAATGTGGATATAACGAAACTTTGATGAATTGTGTTCGGA
The DNA here is from genome assembly GCA_026546935.2 of Palythoa grandiflora. Classification (NCBI taxonomy): domain Eukaryota; kingdom Metazoa; phylum Cnidaria; class Anthozoa; order Zoantharia; family Sphenopidae; genus Palythoa; species Palythoa grandiflora. The sequence continues at coordinate 9,046 of JAOCPT020539626.1, read as the reverse complement.
ATTGTCGTTGTGTTTATGATAAATCGTGTAGCGACTACAGAGTGCCGCAAAAATAGCTTATTTGAAAAAATCTCTGTCATTGAGCCTCGATTCTTGAAATATACTATTGTATGAGATTGACCATGGAAACGTCTTTGATGGAATATGTCTCGAGCCCAACACGTGCTTCCTTGCGTCTTTTATCTTCGGCGAGGCAAATTTATATAGCTTAAAAGAAGAGCAAGTTGACGTCTCAATAAGCGCCAATGATTTTCTGCCGCCATTTTTGGTCAAGTAGCGCGCTTAAGAATTTGGATTTTGAATGTCTGCGATCGTTGAAACATTATAAATAGAAACACTTGTCTGCACGTTGTGTCGGCGATCTTTCCGGTACAGATCATCGCAGACCGTCGCCGACCCTTGCAGATTATATGGAAACCAGGCTTTATAGAGTTTTCTGCCACTGAGAAATGTCGTATCTAAACACACATGAACATTTTCTTTTTTTGTTTCACTCTTACTTGATAGTAAGTACGGTAGCAAATCAAGTGACAAGATTTATGATAGTGTACTAAAATCTGATGCGAGATTTCTTTTCGATTTAATCTTTTATTTTGTATTTTTTTTATGGTGTTCACATTTTGTAAAGCTTTTTAGGCAAATACTGTCAATTCCAGTTTTATAGGAAATTCTTTCTTTCATTTTTTTTTTATTAAATCTTCGTTTCAGTCCTTGACCATTTCACAGACCGAGCTGCAGTTAACAGGAGACTGGTGTACCTCACCAATACGAGGCTGCGGAAGACGAGTCAGTGCAGCTCGCGGTGATTCACGGGAAACATACAACGGCTTTAGCTTGCCCTGCTCTGAAATGTTTGACTTCATTTTATTTTTAATTTAATTTTAAGATTGTATTTAAGGGTACTGTTTTGTTTGAAAAACATATTTGTAAATGTGTGAGAATAGCACTTTGCTTCAGGAAATAGTCAGGTATTTTGCTCGGCCAGTTCAGCGTCCATTTTCTCGCCCACTCACCTTGTCCTCCAGATGTGGCAGATACAGCTTGAACATACGTCACTAAATACTGTAAACAGATGCATGGTTTCTGTAATCTCTTGCCCTAACGGATGTTACAAAGGAGAAAACATCGTTTGCTTTCCTTTCTGTGTCATGTTTAAGTGTTGTTATCTCAGTGTCGTATTTGAATTATTCCCTTCGAGTTTAAGACTTGTTGAAATTTACTCTCTCCCGTAAATATGCGACTCGTTAACTGAAGCCGTATCACATCACACATTTATTTCTGTCCAAGTGCAAGATATTCTTGTTCAATAGTTTATTATTTATTCTGTAAACGTTTGGTAGTTCAAATTCTCCATGAACTAATATACCGATATTAATTTATTTGCAGACGAATATCTGAACTTAGCCAGACGTTTTTTTTGAGTACGTTTAGCCGTTAGTTTACACAGACCCCAGTGCTGATATGAAAATCAATCATACATTTTGACTGAAATCTTACAAAGTAACTCTAACCAAGTCTTCAGGAAACTATATTTATATCTATCTATCTATCTTTATATATAGGTATGCTGGAATGAGATACTTAAGAATTTTTTATGTATATTACCCGCAAATGGAGCGCTGGGGCCGATTGTTCAAACGCCGATTAGCTCTATAATCCTGGGTTAAAATTGAACCGGCCGCTATTTTGTTTCAGTACATTATGGCCGATAGTTTAAACTCAAACTTCACCTGACAAAAGGTTTATTAATACATAATAACTCTGTCAAGAAAAAAAATTAACTGTCACAAGCACGCCCTCAAAATTCTGCTGTTTAATTTTTCACTAATCCAGGATTAAGCTAATCGACGTTTGAACAACCGGGCCCAGAAGTCTAGAAATGGTATATAGGTATGATGTCACATAAAAGATGCTCACGTGACAGTGCTCGCCATACTTTAACTAATTTTCTGAAAAGGGGTTTCATGCGTCAAAAAACAAAAAAATCGCAATTTTGGATGTAACTTTGGCTATTTGCTGGTGGCTGAGTTCATCATGAAGGAATAAGAAGGCTTAAACCTTCCAGTATCGAAGAACTGTTTATTGGCATTGTGATTTGGGCAAAACTGTTGACAAGGTCATTTCGTTTGGCTAACAGTTTTCCATTCGCGGACAAGGGGCCAATGATGCAAATGTGCCAAGTCTCTCCAGGTGGAATCAGCATTTCTGCAAGTTTGACCAAATGTAAAAGGCATTTAGGTGCTTTTTGTGTAGAATGCAAGCCCGGTCAGAGACTTATATAAAAAGTATAGAAAAAGCCAAGTTGGACCGTCCCGCTCGAATTTTTTCCAGATTTTCTATGATCTGCAGCGGTGCAGATTCGTGTTTAATGGCGGCTTAAGCAACGTTGTTCGTCTAAATGGGGCTGTTCCAGCGTGGATACGACAGGTATTTCAAAGAAAATTACATATTTTGAAAGAGGAAGCTAAGAGTTGTTTAATTTTATAAAGATTTGACTGCAGATGGAGGGTTGACGGCAATAACAGCGTTTACGGACAGCTAGTTTTTTTAGGTAAATTTTGTATTTTGTTCCTGTTCGGATTTGTGCTAAAAGTCAATAATCAGTGACATTCTGGCTCCGTCATTGCTGTTTAAAGTTATAGTTTGGCTTATATTTCATATTTTTCCTTCCCTTTAATCTGTCTTAAATAATTCTGCACTAATATTTCTCACGAGAATTGCAAAATGCCGGTGACTCCAGATAGTTTTTAGTTCACCCAACTGGTTTTGACCTGATTTTATATTCCTGTCTATGGTCTCACGACAGAAGTTTCTTGACTCTCTGTTTTAAAGATAACAAGTTAGTTTGTGTGGAAAAATTGAACTAGTCAAACCTTCTGTGTCACAAACCTTAAACTGTCCAATTTCGTCGCATTGCTTTTGTGCGGCAAGCAAAATACCACTTTCATAATGAGCCAAAGACCTGTTATGTTTAAAAAAAAATTCCTGAGCAACTATTTATGATTTTTTTATAACCAGAGGTTTATGACACAGTTCATAATATAGACAATTGCCAAAAAATATTATGCGTTTATGTTGCGCATTCGAAATGTAGGGCCTTGCGCATTCTCTTGGGAGTGACGATATTTAAATTTTAGAAGCTTGGCGGCAAATGCACTTGACCTTCCAGTTTCACACCGTTAACACTGAGAGTTTTTAGACCAGGTTAATTTTTTGCTAGTCACCTTTAAGCCGTAACTTAAATCAATTATGTATATATCGTTGCTATATATGTACAATGATTTAGTAAAGAAATGTAAAAATATTTATTAAGTTGGTTAACCATTACCGTTAGTTAGCTTCAATTCCACGTTCTTCGTCATCTCTAAGCTGTAACCTTATTCAATCACTTATGTCAAATCTTGTAACATATGCGCAATTTTTAGTATTCAAATGTAAATATACTGAAGTGAACCGAGTAGTCTAGGGGGATGGGGACGATTTGATCGAATGTATGAATGCGTTCTGCTCAAAACAAAATTGCTGCCATGATAACTTGGTGTCTGATTCTTTCATGTGAAATATGGCCGGTTTTGACCTAAATATAGCTATAGATCCTTATCTCCTTTAACAATATTTCACTTAAGACTACATAATCCAGGCAATATCAAATTACGTCATCGATGATTTACTTTTCTAGATGCTGACGTAATTAAATTGCCATAACGTAAGGACAACAATGGATGTAAGCAGTAACTGCCACGCGATACGCACTTAACCTCACGAAACGTTCTGTTTTAAGGCAATTGGTCTTTGGTCTCGAGTTTAAAACTCAATCAGCTAAAGTTTCCAACTTTGACCTCAACAGGCAACTTCCGGTAGCCTGTTTTAGTTAATATTAAACCACTAAAATCGCGCTACACTTCGCTGACTATAGTATAAACACCATTCAATATTGCTATAGTTGATCAATTAAGATGTCAAGTTTTGTGGCCTTTGGATTTCTGGTTATATGGAGGTGTATAATCCACTTTAATATACTTGAAGCAAGAGTTCACGACATGCTTCATTATTCCTCCATTGACTCAGTGGTGTGTGAAAAACAACTTCACTTCTTACATATACTTAATTTGCTCCATCGAGGGTTTCTTGTTTAATTATAATTTCAACAATTACGTAGAACACGTCTCGTAGTAGTCTTTAAATTCCTTGAAAGTCTGAATGTCCTTAGAGCTCAGTAAAATCTTTAAAAAGCCTTTGAATTGTTAACAAATCTTTGACGTCTGTTGCAAATCTATGAAACAGAATAAACGTCTTTGAATGACTTTTCGGTTATTTTATTAACTTTTCAATTTAAAAATTGATAATGACATGCTCAGTGTCCCCGCTCGCCGTACTAGAACATGATTAAGCCTAGTTTAATTACTTAATAGGCCAAAGTATATTCAAGTCAGATATTGCATGATTAAATTACACCCCTATGTAACAGACCTGGTGTCTTCTGAAAATTCACCAGGTTTTTCACAAATTTTTCGCCAGGTCACAAGATTTTCCACCAGGTTGATATAGATAAATATTTCTCAATATTCTATCAGGTCGCAAGGGATGTTTAATTTTTCACCAGGTTCGTCAAAATTTGACCAGGTTTTATTCCAGAATTGACCAGGGCCCAGGTTGACCAAAATCTCACCAGGTTGAGGAAAATAGCCCACCAGGTTGGGTTTCGCCAGGTCTGTTACGTATAGGGGTGTTAAATTCTGAGCTTGGTTCCTGTTACTCGCTCGTACTAATTCTAATTGGTCAGTGAATGTCTGAATTTTTGGGTCTTTAGGACTGCGAACCCTATAGACAAGTTTAATTGAACCGGTAAAAGTCATGGAAGAATTTTGTATTTCTATACAATTTCAGAAAGCATGCTAGTATATGTCACAGGTAACCGCTCCGCAGGTCCCAGTGTCCGGCAAAAGTTTTCAAAATTTTAAATTTACACGAAAAACTGGATTGTATAGAATAATTATAACTATGGAGACCCGCGGCTCAAGTTTGTGTAGTTTAGCTACAAACCTCTTTGTTAATTCGCAACTGTGCATGGTATTACAGCAACATTTAGGGGATTTCTGCACTTAAGCTGTGGATACACAGGCGCTGCAATTTTTTCTCGCGCTCCCAATGCAATTTCGAAACTTTGTTGCAGTGAAAGCTTGCAGCGTCTATCATATTTTCTCGTGCTCGCAACGCAATGCATCATCACTGAAAACTGTTGCAGAGAAAAGTTCAAACTTTTTTATTTCCTGCAACAATTATTTTTGGTTGCAAGATATCGTTGCGGTCAAAGTTGTGGGCATGGTACACGCTGCAATTTTGCCTAGTGCTGGCAACGCAACAAAAAATCAGAAATTGCATTGCGAGCGCGAGAAAAAATTGCAACGTGTATCCACAGCTTTACAGTTTTAGGAGCGCTTGTAATATGTAATCTGAATGCATGAGGAAGAAAACGTTTGCAAGTATGCCTGAAAATACTTAACTATTTTTATTTATTTATCTAAGTGGAAACAAGTATCAATTAGAAACTGACTGAACAGTCTTAAATCACAAGTTTTCGGAATGTGTAAGAGTTGTTACAACAAAATGGTTGAAATTTATTTTCCTTTTGCGACTAAATTAAGTAATGTAAACTGTTAAAAAACGTTAACGGCCGTAAATGAAAATATATTAGGAGTTAAGACAAAGTCTAGTTCCAGAAAAACGGTTTAGTTTTGAATTTGATTTTAGAAGATTAAGAGTGGGCCGATCAAATGTTGAAATGTGCTGAAACGGTTTACATACTTTTTTTACAAGAACGAGGATCAAATTTGCCAAAATTTAACTAACAAGCTAAGGGTGACCTGCTTGATAACTAGGAAAGTTTTTGTGGTAGAAAATTGACTAAAACTTAGCGATAGAGCGTAAAACATAAAAGATTCACTTTAAAGACTGCTCGACAAACAATAAAGGTACAATTTGCCTCTAAAATTCAGCCGTACAATACATTTGTTGCACAAGGCGTTTAATTTTCCAATACCTTGTTTTCAGTTTGGTTATTCTTCAATTAATACCGCTCAGAAATTAAATAAAAACAAATTTAAGAACAAGATGAGGCTGAAGTCGCCCAAAAAATAAAAACAATAAGCCTTGGCAAAATTTACTAGTTTTTATAAAAAAAAACCCGCGTATTTGAGCAGAATTTTTAAGATATTGAACTAAAACACCTGATAAAGCTGGCACAACGGCGAAAAACTAAGCGAGCGGCCCACATTATGTGTGGGTGTTCATAATACAAAGAATCTTTATTCCATTCATAAACTACAGCAATATATAGCTTTTGACAATATTATCTTCGAGTTTTCCTTGACAAAAACAGGATTTTCGCATTACGTAACGCTGCGACAACACGACCATACACGCGAATCGTCTTCACACAATTTTCAACTTTTTTTTAGCTAAACTCGAACAGACGAACACTGAACGAAATTACAGTTCATTGCATTGATTCTCAAAGTTATGTAAACCATCATAGATCTGTAACTGGCAAGTTAAGAAATTAAAGGCCGGAAAAGCGTAACAAAACGAATCGTCTGCTACAAACTGCTATTATTTATAAGCTCTTTATTATTGTTAGTATTCCAACTATTCATTAATCCTCATCAACGTCACTCAGCTGGTCTCGGAACCGTCAGTTTAGGTTGTTACATTTAGCCCCTATGTTTTGGGTCACTGAACCACTGAATACCACATTTTTGGGGTTATAAATATAAAACAATCGTCCTGAAACTCGGCGCCTTTGTACTGGGCCAGTTTATGAACTTGTGTACTGAGCAAAAATAATATTTTCGCAGAAATTATCTGGGATTTACCAAGGCCTTTGCTTGCTAGCTTCTCAGAAGCTTGAATGATATATAAACGTTGATAATGCTAGTAATGCTGCAGTGACAAGTGGTGCTACGTTTGTCTCACGCACTTTTCAGTTACAAGTTTATATCAAATTTTAACTACAAGGTATGTTTCTAAATGTTTTTATCGGGTATCTTTGGTCTAAAGTTAACTAAAGACATAAAAGCTGAATAATTAAGCCCTATGAGCGAATCAAGCATAAAGGCAAATCAAAGATGTAAGAGTTTTCATGTAATCGACCAACCAAAATCTGTTGTAGGTATATACGTGAATTGCAAGGCGTCCATTTTGTTTTCAAGAACTACACGATACAGTTTGAGCCATTTGTGATTTAATACGAAATATGTTTAAACATTTTCAGTGAAAATGCTTATTTAAAGGGGTTAGCCAAACGCGTCGAAGAGCTGAGATATTTGTAACCGTTCAAAGGACACACATACATTGTGCGGCTGAATTTACAGGCGAACTACCTTCATTGAGTGTTGAGCAGTTATTACAGAAAATCTTTTTCTTTTATGCTGTATAGCTCAGTTTTAGTCAATTTTCTACCACAAATTAAATCTTTCCCAGCTATTAAGCATCAACCTGAGCTTGTTCTTAAATTGTTCTTAATTTTGGCAAATTTGAGCCTCGTTCTTATAAAGTTGTTCTTATAAAACAAAAGCGTGTATACCAATTTAAACATAAGAACTATCGTTTAGAAATAGGACCTTCGCAGCATGGTGCACTGAATAATCACTTACGGAGACGCAAAAGAACGGCGTACTAGACTCCAAGACAAAACACAATTATAAACAAGAAAATTGTGATATTTCTTTGTTTCAGTTATATTTCAGTCCCAGTGGAGTCTAGCACATTCTTATATACCAATATAGCGTATTTGTACCATGTGACCTTCTGCTGCGAAGGGCCTATATTATAACAAAGTTGAAAATTTTATTGCTCAGTTCGTTTTTCTAAATATGTTCAGAAAGCAAATAAATGCGGTAAATTAAAGGCTATAAAAGGGCTGCCGGCTGCAACAATTCTGTACATCATAATCTCTTTCTAATAAAGGCAGCTTCGAAGACAAATGATTTCAAAATTGAAAAATAATGAAAACCAGTCACAATGTAGAGATTAATGTGGTATATGTGACAAAGCTAATTTGGAGAACCATCTGTTTGCAAGACTGTGACAGCAAAGGAATTTGAGGTAAGAAAAGGAGTACAGTTTTAAATTTATCTTTTGAACAATTAAAATACTTTTTCTGATCTATATTTTCATCATTACATTGATTTCGATCGTGATTAAAAATCTATAATGAATAAAAAGTTTTTACACCACTGAATTTAGGAGTAACAAAGCAGTTTCCGTGATGTCACTGTGAGAACCGTGTTATCAGTTAATCCCAAACTAAGATATCAATTTAGAATCTGTGGTTGCTAAGCAAAACTATGTTGCAAAATCACAAAGCATAAAGGGTGACACACGTCATGTATGCGACACAGTCGCAATGAATGAGCTGATGCCGGTATGGTCACTATAATTATACGCTTGTTCTAACCTAAAAGAACCATTTACAAAAGCAAGTTAAGAACAAGCTCAATCAGATCTGGCTGAGCCTCGATAACTAGAAAATTTATTCTGGTAGTAATTTGACTGAAACTCGAAGTTTAACTTATTACAGCATAAGGTACAGAAAGGTTCACTGTAATACGAGCCCCCAAAGACTGTTTAACAAGCAGCGAAGGTAGGTCGCCACTAAACGGCAGTCGTACAATACGTGTGTGGTTTCGTTTTCCAATAGTTGTTTCTATCTATATTTTCATCACTGACTTCAAGAAAAGCCGCTTATAGAAATAAGAACAAACTAAGAGAAAATTGAGGCTGAAGTCGCCAAAAAATTAAGAACAACGAGGCTTAACAAAATTTACTGTTTCGTTCATGAGCGTGAATTAGCTACTTGGTATCTGGTGTTCTTCCCTGTGGACTGCCACCTTGCCGCGGTAGGGAGGCTTGTGTGCTTTGGTCACCCCTAGAGCTATACCGGCGGGGATTTATTCCCCGGTAGGTCCAATCATGCCGGACAGGTCGAAGGGTAGAAGCCAGACAAAGCGTAGTCCCTGGTCCTCCAGGTTGGGGGTTGGGCATGTGG
>JAOCPT020539625.1:0-19434 GCA_026546935.2 Palythoa grandiflora | reverse complement strand
CTGTTCCAAAGGGTTGCGCCACTGTAGCTAAAACTATTTCTAAAATAGTTTGTTCGTGGCAAGGGAATTGCAAGCTTATTCTCAACATCTCTTAGATTGTACGGATTTACATCACAACGTTGAATAAATTTATTAGTTAAGTACTGCGGTGTAAGGCCATTAATAGATTTGAACACCATTTCTGCTTTCGAGATTTGACGCCGAGTTTCTAAATTCTTCCAATTTAGACTTTTGAATAATTGATTAGCATTTGTATCATAGCTGGAGAAAGTAAGAACCCGCGCAGCCCGATTTTGAAGTCTTTGTAATTTGTCTGCAAGTGTTGCGCCACAGGTACTCCATACAATGCTCCACCAGCCTTGAATATAGAAAGCGTAGCACTGATAGCTGGCTAAATCCTTTATCAGGAGCCCATGAATAGTAGCCTCCATCTCCCCGCTAGCCCTTCAAGTCAACCTTTGCACGTCTCGTTATATTTTAGAACACTGCGGGTAGCCTAGATTCGCTCGTACTGTTCAAAATGCCAATTGAGAATAAAGCAGGATTTTTACGTGACATGGCAGGTGCATCGGACAATTCTTCAAGTGATGAAATCTGTGGAAGTTCTGATTTTTGCAATGTAAAACTGAGCTTCATTCTGAAAACGTAATTCTAAACATAGAACGAGACGCGCAAAGGTTGACTCAAGTATATAGTAAATATGAAGGCTCCTATTCATGGGCTCCTGGTTTATATAATTACGAGCCTAAGGTCTTGTTCCAACATCGATCTAATTAATAAATTACGTGTACCGAACCAAATTATTAGGTTCGGCACATGTAAAGTTCGACGAATGAATCAATTATGATCAACTCTGTTGTTCTATTTTTACCGAGCTCGGTAGAACGGCAACACTCAAATCAGTAATTCAAATTAAATTCGACTTCTGAATCAAGAAGTCGAACTTAATTATTTGGCTAACCAAATAGGGTATTAGGTTCGGCATATGTATCACTGGAGATCAATGTTCGACAGGGTTTCTGAAGGAAAAATTGACAGTAGTCAAGATTCGTAAGAATGCAAGTTACTGCTAAAGTGTGGTAGTCACAATGTTGCGCGAGCAACAGTCTAGAGGGGTCTGGGGGCATGCCCCCCATCCAGAAAATTTTGAGTTTTTAAATACAATTTGGTGCATTCTGGTGCATTCTGATGGGGGCTAATCTGTAATATGACATAACCTTTGGACTTCACAGTCGTCAAGCTAATTTTTAGAATAGTCAGATGATTATTTCAGTCGACCTGACGACCAATCAGAAACCCTGTTCAAACCGACCTAAGTGGCCTATTGCAACCGAGACATAAGTTACTGATTTCAAATTAACCAATCGCTGTACACGATCGAGGCTACTCAGCTACACAACTCATTCTCCTTACCTGTTCCATAGCGGTCCATTCGCTTGAGGTTAACTGCCCGGTGTACAATGATCGTAAGACGGTCAAGCGTCGGATAGTACGACAACGACAAATGAACATCTCCCAGCTCAGACTTATTCTGTATGACCAGGAAATTTATTGTAAATATTGTTTGACCAAGATACAGATAATAACAGACAAGGTGTACGTGTGAACTTCTAGTCGATTTCTTGGAAAGAAACTGAGAGGGCAGTACGTGAAAGCCAAAACCTTGATTAACGATCCATGCAAAGACTAGCACAGATCCGAATTGCATACAATAAATGATTGAATGATTTAAGAATTGATTGATTGAATTAATGAAGGAAGGCAGGAAGGAAGGAAGGAAAAATATAAATCAATGAATGAGCGAGCGAGTGAATGAGTGAGTGAGTGAGTGAGTGAGTGAATGAATGAATGAATGAATGAATGAATGAATGAATGAATGAATGAATGTATGTATGAAGAGATAGATGAATGTACTAAACCAGTGCTTTCGCTTCAAAGTTTTCAGTCTCCCTTTGCCCGTCATTTGAGAACAAAAATCTTTTCAGCAACGAAACATTCCTTTGGGTTTTGCAAATAGTTTTCTTATTTTCATAGAACTATTCACAGTGGCAAATCGTCTTGAATCTTATACGTTAGTTGTTATATTCACTTCCGCGACGGCCATTTTCTCACCAAAATCGGAGCTGGCACCAGCCATGACTGACAATTTTCAAAAACTCTAGAAGTTCACTTCAATGTTGTTGACCTGATTGGTCAGAGCGTAAAAACTGCAGTGCCGATTGGTTATATTTTCCACTGGCTATAAGCCGTTCTGATTGTTTATATTAAGTTTTTTTCACATGTGAAAATATACAGCGTACGTACGTATATTTATTTTCAGCAACATACATACTTTACGTCTGTTGAGATATCAATATCAAATTGCATAACAAAATTCTTGATACAAATAACAAATTTTCTTTTTGCATGGTCCAATTGCACGAATAATTTTTTCCTTTTTCCTGATTCCTGTACTTATATCTTATCATAATTTTATATTACTAGTTGTTTTACAAACCTCTGATGGTCTCTCAAGATCCCTCCACGTCTCCGTTATTTTCCCATTGCTCATTTCAACCAATGGGAACATGACTTCACCTATGATGCTCTGTTGCTTCAGTCTTAGGCCATCATAAACTGTTAATCTTAGGTAGCAGGTCTGCAGGTCTGCGGGAGCCATATATATCTGAAAAACTTCATTGTAAGTTGGCTTAATGGTTTTTCTCTTGCACGATGACTGAGCAATGAATTTTTCATCGGGAAGTAAGTGTAGCTTTACAAAGGGGTCACGGGTCAGGATCGTTCTGCTTCGGTATGGGAGATTCCTTATTTTGACTAGTGTAATTCTCAAACACTTTTCATCGATGTCATACTCCAAGTTAAACCACAAACGACCGAGATGGTCTTCTGGATAGATTTCAAGGTCGTCTTCATCATCTGTTGATACACGTAAGAAAAACACAACATTAAAATTATTTTTTGATTAGCTGAATCATTATATTTCTATTTACAAAATTAATATAACAATGCATGCTGTGATCGTTTTTAAAAATAGTTCTATAAGTTTGTTACTGATTTTTAATAATGCATTAGGGAGTGTTGTTGCATCTTTAAAAATTCCATTTAAGAATCATTACTACAAACTAGGTTACTGAACACCTTAGCTTTCACACAAAATCTCGTTAAATATTTATCACAGACCTATAAATCTATACATAATTGGAAAGCTTATAAAATTTTTTAAATGAATGTGTTAGTTATATTAATATATTCGTTATCGTGAGGAAGAACTGGTGCTCTACTTTGACTACTTTCGATTTAATTTTACCTTTACGAAGTCAACAGTAGCTCAGATCTTAACTTCCGCTAGTGTTTGTCACCTTTTTTTTATCAAAACCGTGTCGGCGAATTTTTGTAGAGGCGCAGAAATCGATTAATAAAACATTAACCAGCACTTTTTTTTCAGATTAACCGACACGGTTTTCTCTATATAGTTGTGTCAAATTTCGTGGCAAAATGACAAATATTCAGTGAGCATATATTTTACAACCTTCATTTGTACAACAACTTGAACCAAGAAAACGATCGTTTCTAAAAGTAGACAGGAGTGACCACGAATGACCACGAATGACCACGAGTGACCACGAATGACCAAGAGTGACCATGAGTGACCACGAATGACCACGAGTAAAAAACATGAATTTTTTTTAAAGAGTTAAAAATATAATGATTAGCAGAATTACAAAAAGGAATAAAAAGATAATTTTTTGTGAATGTTGTGAGTAAAAAAAAAATTCAAATGTAAATGGAAATTAGATCAGCTAACACTGGTATTATTCATTGTATCGATTTCTTTAGTTTTTTTCTCTAATGGGTTATTGTTTGTTTGGATACAATACTTGCACTTCAACTGACGTATAAAAATGGAACATTAACAATAACATGATAAAACTAATGGATATTGTTTGTGTGTTAGAAACTCGGTACAACATTATTCCCGAAATGAGAGAATAATGAATGGCCAATGACCAAACTGACCAATGGATAAAACAACCTTTTCAATCAAAAGATGCCAAATGTAACTGTTTACTTATTGTGAATGAGTTCGTTTCTTGGCTTGTCTTGCCGTTTAGAGAAAGGAATAATTCTATAAAAATAGGTAAAACCATATCATTACAAGTATTGTATAAAAAGATTTTCAACACACGAAATTTTATTATTTTAGATATTTATTACATTTTGCAAATTTCAGCCTCGATGTTCTTATAAAATATATACTTTCATAAAAATGAGTGTATTCCTTCAACATTCACAAAAAAATTGTGTTTTAAATCTGCACTAAAATTCTGCTAATTATTATATTTTTATTCTTTAAAAGATTTTACATGTTTTTTACTCGTGGTCACTCGTGGTCATTCGTGGTCACTCGTGGTCATTCGTGGTCATTCGTGGTCACTCGTGGTCATTCGTGGTCATTCGTGGTCACTCGTGGTCACTCGTGGTCATTCGTGGTCACTCGTGGTCACTCGTGGTTACTCGTGTGTACTTTTAGAAACGATCGTCAATATTAGTCGAGATCGCCTTTTGTCAGTTTTCGGTTCATTAAGTTTGTAATATTTCCTTTAACGGTTTAAGTCAGAGTTTCCCAGCCCCATAGGAAGGGCTTGAGTCGGAGCCTTGGTTCCTATCCTGACACCCTGCTTTACAATATTTCCTCTATAACGTCAGTGGTTTATTTATTTTTTGCAGTTCACAACATTTGGTCATCTGCATAGGTTTTTTCTGGCTTCCAATGACTGGTGCGGCGGTTACACTCTCGACTATTTAACAATTAGATTATTCGCCCGAATCAACTATCGCGCGATAGAAATCGAAAGCGAATAATATAATTGTTTTAGTAGAAATCTACTCAGTTGTCGTTCAAAAAAAGGCTGTCAATTTTATTGAATTATCCAGATCGTCTTCACACACACTTCGAAAAATCGAAGGAGCGGCCGCCATTTTCGTTGACAATCGCTCTCCACTATATATCACCGGTTATATAATAACCCAAGTTATTCTCTGTTACAAGATGTACTAGATATAGTACAGGACATTAGGTCCTGTAGTTAAGTGCGTGGCCGCATAGCTGAGGGAGTGGAAGTCGTTTAGTTCAAGCTTGTTATTTAGCGTTATTTAGTGTTTATATTTTATTATACTTTGAAGAACAGTATCAGCATTACTTTACATGGTGGCAGCGGTGAAACCACAACAATGAGTGATCACGAAGACGAAATTAATCCAGATTCTGGGGCTTCAACCTCACAAATCCCGCTAACTACTCGAACGCCAAACATCAAACCGCCACGAGCCTTGGATGTGGCTCAAACGACAGCAAAAACTTGGAAGCTCTGGAAACAGATGTGGGAAAATTACTCCATTGCGACAAGACTGGATCAACAAGATGAGCGTTACCAGAAAGCGACGTTTCTGTGCACGATTGGTGAAGAAGCCCTTGAAATTTTCAATGTATTTGAATTTTCCACGTCAGAAAATCCAAACAAGGTCAGTACAATCATTCAGAAATTTGACGAGTATTTTGCTGGAGATATTAATGAAACGTACGAACGATACAAATTTAACCAACGACAACAATCGGAGGGAGAAAACTTTCACACCTACTTGACCGAATTAAAGAGCCTTCGAAAAACTTGTAATTTTTGCACCTGTCTGAGCGATTCGCTGTTGCGCGATCGCATTGTGTTGGGTATTCGTGATGACCACGCTCGAAAACGTCTCCTGCAGGAACGCAAACTTGACTTGAAACAGTGCATAGACATCTGTAAGAGTGTTGAGAGTGCCACTACCCACATGGGTGTTTTTACAACAAAAAAAGAGGAAATTATGGCTGTTTCGAAGTATGGAAAATCAGCAAGCAAACCACATGGCGACACCCGAACAACGCGCCAAAGGCAAAATGGAAAATTTGCCGAGCAGTCCAACCAGCCCAAATGCAAATTTTGTTTGAAAAACCATTCATTGAAGAGGGAGCAATGTCCGGCTTGGCAGAAAAGATGTAATTCTTGTGGTCTATTAAATCACTGGAAGGGGTCTGAAGTCTGCAAAAACAAGCAAGTTCACTGCATTGCACAGAACACTCCTCCCTATGATTCAGATTCTGACTCAGATGTGGCAACTTACAAGGTGAGACCAGTTGATGCATATGTGAATGGCGTCAAATTTGACAAAGGTAAGCCAGTTTATTGTGAAATGCTTGTAGCCTCTAAACCTCTAAAGCTACAAATTGACTGTGGTGCCACGGTCTGTCTTATTCCAAAAAGCCAAATTGGTGACACTCCAGTTGACCCTGTAAACATTACCCTAGAAATGTGGAATAAGAGAAAGATGAAAGCACTTGGGGTATGCAAATTAATTGTTCTTAATCCTAAAACATCTCAGCAGTATTTAGTGAAGTTTGTTGTGGTCCAAGAGGAGTTAACGCCCTTGCTGAGCCGAAAGGCAGCAGAGAAAATGAAACTAATAACTGTGAATTATGATAGTTTCGAGAGGATCAGAGTTGTTGATGAAGTGTCTTGTGACATACCTGACCGTTTCCCAAATGTTTTTATTGAAGAACTGGGCACCCTCCCTGGCACAGTACATCTAACCCTAAAATCTGAATCGGACCCGGTTGTCCGTGGACCAAAGAGAATCCCTGTTGAGTTGAAAGAGCCAGTAAAAAAAGAACTGGACAGACTAGTTGATCTGGGTGTGTTGACACCTGTTGAACAACCAACAGACTGGGTGAATCAAATGGCAATTGGAGTGAAGAAGGGGGGAGGGCTGCGAATATGCATTGATCCTCGTGCACTGAACTGTGCAATGAAACGTGAGCACTACCAACTCCCCATATTAGAAGACATATTACCAGACCTAACAAGGGCCAAAGTATTTAGTAAAGTAGATCTCCGCCATGGGTATTGGCATTGTACTCTAGACAAAGAATCTAGTGAGTTGACCACCTTTGCAACACCTTTCGGAAGGTATAGATGGACTCGATTGCCTTTCGGGCTGTCAGCTAGCTCCGAAATATTCCAGAAACGACTTTTGCAAGCCCTGGAAGGACTTTCCGGTGTAGCCTGCATCGCCGATGACATTTTGATTTATGGCATTGGCGACACCAAAGCAGATGCCATGGCAGACCATGACCAGAATCTGCGGCGACTCCTGGAACGGTGTCAAGAGATGTCCATTAAACTAAACCAAGATAAGTTAACACTTAGGGTCGACACACTTGATTTCATGGGCCATCGCCTCACTGCTGATGGTCTAAAACCAGACCCCACAAAGGTAGAAGCAATCGTGAACATGGAGGCTCCAAAAGATAAATCAGAAGTTCAGCGATTTTGTGGCGCAGTCAACTACCTGGCAAAATTTCTGCCAAAACTCTCTAATGTTCTTGAGCCCATACGCCAGCTGACCAAAACCGACATTGCGTGGCACTGGATGGAGCCCCAAGAGAAGGCATTTCGAGAGGTTAAAGCTTTAATCACTGAAGCACCAATCTTGGCATACTATGACCCAAACAAAGAGCTTACCATTCAGTGTGATGCGAGTGGCAAGGGACTAGGTGCAGCATTATTGCAGGAAGGCAGGCCAGTAGCGTATGCGAGTAGGGTGCTGTCGGACGCAGAGACACGGTATGCAACCATAGAAAAAGAAATGTTAGCAATTGTGTACTCATTAGAAAAATGGCACCAATTTGCCTTTGCCCGACATGTAGTTATCCTCAGTGACCACAAACCGTTAGAAACCATAATCAAGAAACCAATTGATAGAGCCCCAAAACGGTTACAGGGCATGTTGTTGCGATGCCTAGCATATGACATAGAAATTCAATACAAACCTGGTACTACAATGCATCTGGCAGACATGATGAGCAGATCCTATCCACCCCTGAATGACAAGAAATCTCAAGATGAATTTGAGTGTGTGAATGCTGTGCAGTTTCTGCCAATGAGGGAAGAAAGGATTCAGCAAATCCGTGCAGAAAGTGAGCGAGATGACACCCTACAATTGCTAAAGACCACAATTCTTCAAGGCTGGCCAGAAGATAAAGCCAAAGCACCACCACAGGTTGCACCTTACTACAGCATGCGAGATGAACTGGGAGTCCATGATGGCCTCATATTCAAAGGTGAGCGCCTAATTGTGCCGCAAGGCATGAGAGAGCAGATAAAGAAGGACATACACATGTCTCATAGTGGCGTCGAAGGCTGCCTGAGGAGGGCTCGTGAGTGTGTTTACTGGCCCAGCATGAACTCTGAGATCAGACATTATATATCAACCTGTGAGCCGTGTCGACAGTTTGAGGTGGCACATGGAAAAGAGACTCTGATGAGCCACGAAATACCAGAAAGACCATGGGAGAAGGTAGGAATTGATATCTTTACCCTCTCCCATGACTATCTTGTGACTGTGGATTATTATAGTAATTTTTGGGAATTGGACAGGCTCGAAAACACTAGCGCTAGAACTGTGATTAGGAAGCTGAAGGCCCATTTTGCTCGATATGGCAGTCCATCTCAGCTAATTAGTGATAATGGTTCTCAATTTACTTCTGTTGAATTCCAGAAATTCACCAGGGAGTGGGACATTGACCACCATACAGTATCCCCCTACAACAGCAAAGCCAACGGCAAAGCAGAAGCTGCGGTAAAGTCAGCCAAGCGCATTCTGAGGAAAACAGAAAAGGGTAGGGAAGACCAGTACCTTGCCCTTCTGGCATACAGAAACACTCCAAACCAAGGAATTGGCAGTAGTCCAGCACAGAGGCTGATGAACCGGCGCACCAGAACCTCCCTCCCAACCACAACTACTCTGCTGGAGCCCAGAACCGTCCCCAAGGATCATGAACGAGAGCGGATGAAAGACCTACAGAAGAGACAGGCATACTACTACAACAGAAGTGCCAGAGATCTACCACCCCTGAAAGAGGGCGAGACTGTCCGAATGAAGCCATTTGTTCTGGGACAGAAGCACTGGAAAAAGGCGGTGGTGGTAAGGCAATTAGATCAGAGGTCCTATGAAGTAAACTCGGATGGAACTGTGTACAGACGAAACAGGGTACACCTAAGAAAATCAAATGAACAGCCTCCTTGTCTAGATGTTGGACCTAATCCAATAGCCGGATCTCACACTCCACACCAGACAGAATACAATAGTGATGAGATAGAGAACTTAAACGTGGCATTGACAGAGACTAGCTCACCAACCAAGGAGCAGACACAAGTACCCCCGGCTCAGACAAAGACTAGTTCACCAACCGAGGATCAGTCACAAGTAACCCCTGAAACGGAGACAGACAATGATACCCAGATGCAGGTACAGGAGAGTTGCGAGGCAGAAGGCCAGCCACACAACCCAGGAGGGACCAAACCAAGCCGCACTCGATATGGGAGAGAGACAAAGCGACCAGAACACTTAAGGGACTTTGTTAGCTGTTTATCTCTCACATGTAACATGCATTAGCTTTATTGGCTTTACAGCTGAAGAACATGCTACATTAGAAACTTGTTATGTTAAAGGCCAGCTTGTTCGAGACTCTTCCTTTTGTTTGATGGGGATGATGTTACAAGATGTACTAGATATAGTACAGGACATTAGGTCCTGTAGTTAAGTGCGTGGCCGCATAGCTGAGGGCGTGAAGTCGTTGTTCAGTTCAAGCTTGTTATTTAGCGTTATTTAGTGTTTACATTTTGTTATACTTTGAAGAGCAGTATCAGCATTACTTTACAGACGGCATAAACGCACTAAAAATTTTATCTAAAAAAGTTTAATTCTAATTAAGTCTAAAGTCTAATTCACATTACGTTTTTTGTCTCAACAAAAGATACGCAGAGTTACAGTTCAGAAAATTTCTTGTTTCCTGTTCCAAAATATTTATCAACAGTAAACTCCCTTCAAAAACTTTAACTCATTCGGTAATCTGTAAAAAATTCGTTCTAGTAATACACTCGCAGAACGGTTGAGTTAACTGGTGAGGAACAAAAAATCTTGAAATATCGAGAATCAAAATCATTGTCAACTCCGAATTTAAGGTAAATCGTAACTTTTGCTGATATATATATCTTATAATTAGCTGATGCAGCGTTGAAAAATATCCTTTGATAAAAAAACACGCAATCTTTTTTTGCGCAAACTATTCTGATAAGTTCAAATAAAGATCACAAATTTAAGCCTCCCGGACAAACAACGAATTTGTCTTTTTGCTCTGCAAATTTAGTTCAACAACCAAGCATTGCCTGCTAAAATTTTCAACTTTACTTTAAATTTCTTGAATCTTTTCTCGATGAGACTTAACGTCTTATGGCAGACTGTCTATAACAAAGGACTTTTTAAAAATCGCATTCAATATTTTTATTAAAAAAAAAAACAACAGCCACAGCACTCTCTAAATTTATGTACAACAATATTATTGCAACACAAAAATAAGTATCTTACTCCCCGCCATTTGTTTTTTGAGACGCGTGGTTGTAACATTTTTAGAAAAACATGATAATAATTTAAATACTTTTCCGGTTTCGAATGGTTTCAATGTTTGAAAATTATGTTTTCCAAACGAAGCCAGGTAAATAGTCGTTTATATTTGCATTGAAAAACCGTGTGAAAAACACTGTTATAATCTCACATGAAAATAGGTGCGAGGATGTTTTTCGGCTCCCCGTAGCTGTTGAGCAAGTCTAGTAACCAATTACTATTTAGCAGTTGAAAAGCGACCAAAATCCTCATTGTCTAAAGTGTCCGGATATCCTGTGTAAGATAGCATCAGATGAAAATTGCCGCATCACTATTCTTCTTAGGCTAATTATCGTCTTTCCTAATCTTTACTTGTAGTTTTAAAATGGTTAGTTTTTAGCAATATTTCCCGTTGCTTGTTTTTTTTTAAAAGAAAAAATAATCTTTTACAAAGAAAATATGCTCAACAATGTGCAATCAACTAACGCATTGGTAAAAATTCAGTGTTAGCAAATTTGTTTTTTAGATCTGATTAATACAAGAGATTTTTGCGGAATCCTTTGTGCGATAAGAATCTAAAAAGAGTCTTATGCAAATAAATTTTGAAGAATAAATTGATTAACTTTTTGTTTATATTCGCTTTGGAAGTATGTGATAAATTATGTTAGAAGAAGAAATACATAGGAGATACAACAAATAATATGGGTGGGAAATTTCTCATTCATTGCCTTTGAAATTCTAAGAAAAACACAAGTGGCGCACAGGGTAATGATAAATCATACACCAAGATAAAATAAATTGATAGAGTAGTTATCAAATGTGTTATGCTAATCGTTCAAGTGCTTTGTACACATATTACTAGAGGACACAAAATGTGCGCACGGCTGGGTTATAAATAATTTAACGCTGGCGGGCACAAAATGTTTATAAAAACTTACCAAGTGTTCATAGCCTTGTGTGATCAGTCACTACACCAGTTCCATAATTAATTTGGTGATAAAAAAAACGTCAGCTTTCAGTTTTAGTTTAGTCAAAAACTAAGGCACAGCAGAATTCTACAAAGTGAAAAAAATGACCGTATTTGCTAATTTTTTCCGGTTTGATCAAACTGTTTGCCTTAAATCCCAAACACACGAAAAGTATATACTCTTCCTAATTTGAGACGTGGTTGGTTTAACTCGTCCCTGTCTGATGCCAAAAACACATATCACCTCTGAGTTATTGCTGTTAAGAGATGAAGTTGCTCAAATTTTACCGTTTTAAAATGGAATTTACGGTTTGCTCCCTCGCGAAAAAAAAAAGTTCGTGCGAAGTTGTCACAACAAGTTGTAGGATGCAGCTGAGGGTAATTGAAACAAGATTTTACAATTTCCCACATTTTTATCATTTATTGGGAACAACAAGAATAGTAACAAAGAGACCAATACAGAAGAGAAAGAACTATAATAGCTAGATCCATTTTTTTATTTGTAAGAAGCAAAAAACAATCAAAACAAAACTTTTCATAAAAACTTTTATAATCCGTTAATTGAGACTGAACTTTCCAGTATAAGATATATTATGCATTTTTTTGTAAACCGATTTTTATTTTCATTATTCAAGAGCAGTTAAACCCCTCTACTCATTCACAGTTTAGTGTAAACGCCTGTGGTAAAATAAATAAAATCATCTTTATTCTGGCAATGATTGATAGTTTCCCAGCGGACGTACTGATTCGTCAATGAAACACCGTATCTTGACTATCTCTTTAACAAATCACAAGTCTTTTATGCCATGTTTTTTCAACATTCTTCAAAAGAATCGGAAGAAAGTTTTATGTGTTGCTTTTAGTTAACAACTTGAAAGTATCCGTTTCAAACACATGACTCATGTTCAAAACATCCTGATACCAATCAGCCGCGTTCCTACTGAAAACCTAGATCAGTTCACTCGCCAACAAACATTTTCCCTACCAAGGGCTGTTTGCTCTAACAAAACAAATGCAAATTAACAAAAGCCAAAAAAATTATATCTACAAAACGAATAACAAGTGTTCCAGTGAAATGTTCTGGAAGAAGTAGTCTTTTTTATCTTTGAATCTTACATATTGATAGCCACTTTATCAATACAAAACTTGAATGAAGACACAAACTACTAAATTTATAGCTTTGTGGCGGCGGTTATTTTGCTTAATTATTCAATATTGACTTTTAGTGAGTTTCTTTGTCGGCATTATTTATGTGCCAAGATTACACTGGGAACAGCAAGTGTGGCAAGAGCTCGCAGCCGACACGGCGAATGGCCGTAAATGAGCGCTGCCTGTCGCTGTTGTGTTTGTATCGTATATCCCCACTAAACCGTGCTTCCATAATGACTGATCACTTTTACTTTTGCTTTCTACAATGGCGTCATTTCCTTGTTTCTCCTGCCCACTGTCCGACCCGATTATGCTATCAATCGTAAACTT
This sequence comes from Palythoa grandiflora, assembly GCA_026546935.2. Taxonomy (NCBI): domain Eukaryota; kingdom Metazoa; phylum Cnidaria; class Anthozoa; order Zoantharia; family Sphenopidae; genus Palythoa; species Palythoa grandiflora. The sequence continues at coordinate 6,512 of JAOCPT020539625.1, read as the reverse complement.
TGGTCTTTCTCTCTCAGTCTTCACTGAGTTGGCAGGTATCGGGCGAAAGGAAGGTAGAAGGTTGGGTGTTGAAGAATATGGTAGATAGGCTACTGGGTTGGGAAAGGCTTGATATAACGATCGTGGTGAAATGGCACCATAACATGAGCGCTCGCATTGCCAGTAGTATGGATAGACATAAGGGCCTGTGACCCCATCAGGGGGTTTGGGCCGCTTGTATCTTTTCCTTCGCCTCAGAAAACTGCCGTTGTCAAACATTCCCTCGCTCGCAGGGTCCAGCGTCCAGTAGTTGCCTTTCCCGGGGTTACCAGGCTCTCTTGGCATTTTTACGAAGCAGTCATTCAAAGAAAGATTATGGCGAATTGAGTTCTGCCAGGAAGGGAATTTTTCTCTGTAATATGGAAACCTCTTCTTGATGAAGTCGCATATTTCGCTGAGAGTCAGCTTTCTGTGAGGGGATTGTAGAATAGACATAGTTATAAGGGCAATGTACGAGTAAGGTGGCTTGGAAATTCCGCAGTTCTGCTTTTTGTTTGAGTTTTCCTTGTTTTCTGGAACAGTTTCACTTCCATCACCGTGGTCTCCCGTAGTACAATTAGAGAAGTTGAGCTGTTTATCGTCATCTCCGCTCATCCTGCATGTTACGCAATCGTCTTCATGCTCGTTATGTTGTTCAAACGACAGCCGAGTCCCGCATTTTAGTTCTTCTGCTGTCATGACAGACGAGTCTTGCTTTCTGGCTGATTTGAATTCTCAGACTTGGTTGCTGATGTCAGCTAGCGCTCAGTCTTTACTTCCGATATATAGGATTTAAAGGATCTGCTTAAGTGCACTTTAAGTTTACGACCATTTCTCAAGCGCTGTTAAGATAGAATGACACTGTGCACTTAAGCAACCTGTCTTTATTAGTTGTTTGATGTAGCGTGCGTACAGGTAGACCACCCACCTATTGCGACTTGACCGCTCACTCCGTGCCAACTGACAACAAACGCTCGCCTTGAGGCATATAAGATTTGTCCTAATATTAACATTAAAAAGATTTACTCTGGCGTAGCCTATCTAATAATTACCTCATTAAGATGATGTTCTTTGTAATTACAACATAGAAAAACTTTCTTTATGGTTGGTAAACTCAGACATAAACTTACAAAACAGCTTAAAAATTCTTCTCTACCCAAAGTGACTTCTTTAGCCTCCTGTTACTGTTGTTTTTTCCCCGAAACATTGCGATTTAAATTGAAAAACCGAACGCCGGCAATAATTTTAGCATTGACGTTTTAGGGATAGAATGACTTCAAACACAAACAAGCTTTCAGAATCAGGTTTTACTCCTTGGATATCGTTTGCAGATGGCGCTCGGGCTAATCACAATATCAGATAAGTCTTTAGAATTCGTAAATAAAAGGATACGAAGTTCACGGTGCGATGGACGGAAATTAGTTTCCAACTTTTGAGTATAATTTGAATAGTGCAATTAATACAGGCCAAATTGTAACCATTTGTTAAACATGAACATCAAATTGTGTTTGATTTTCATTCTACTAAGTGCAATTTGTTTACTAATACACTCAATAGATAAAATGGGCTTATTATTTCTTTTAGAACGTAAACAGATATCAACCCATCTGCTTGAAATTAGTTTTCGCATGTAAAGAAAATAAACCGAGGAAAAACCTCAGTAAATATCGTTGTAAGTGACGAGAAAACAATACAGATCTAATAGAAAATCACTTTTCAAAATGTCGGTAAAAATGTGTTTCCTCTTGGTTCGTCGGTGGCTGTTAAGACTTTGTGTTTACGATGGTACATATTAGACAGTTTTATTATAAAATATGAAAGAATTATTTGATGAACCTCAAACTAATAAGGAATGAAAAGGTTTTGTGCCTCATCATATTATTTACCAGTGACTATCAGTGTCGCACAAGAATTTGATCTGATCATATCTCAATGATTTCGATACACGGAAATGTGTTAATAACTAGAACCTTTTACGCCATAAAGAAAACAATTTCGTTTGCTTATGAATAATTACCAGTTTCTCAAAACTCAACCACTAAAAATGAGGGCTTTTATATGTTTCATCGTTTTTGTGAAAAAACAAAACAAAATCACTTTGATTATTTAACTTGTAGTTCCAAAATTCACAAGTTAATCCCTCATTCGGATTTTATGAAAAAAATATAAATCACTTTCAAATTTTCTCAGTTTCTAATCAGAGAAAAATGTGGGGAAGAAGTGCGATCTATTTAGTTATTTGTACTCGTCTCCTTCATGCAGAATATGCAGAATGGAATACGATCAGACGTAATATGATAACTAATGTAAACTCATAAGCAATCGGCTTAATCCGAACGAGAGACAAGATCAAACATTAAAACCAACTCAGATTTCTCACGACTGAAAAAGAAAACAATTTTCCTAACCCCCAGCTTGAACAGAAAACCAAATATATTTTGAAAATAAACTCTTTTACTAGATGAATATATTTGTCACAAATGGCGCTTTGTCTCAGACACAAGGTCCTCTGCAAAAATTGTAGCGTGCGTGGATAATCTATTGGAATGGCTACAAACGATGAACCATGTAAACTCTTTCGAAAAGGGAAAAACAAAGCTTGTTTGTTTCAGTTGTCCATCACCAACTTGTGAATTTTCATAGGTTAAAAGAAATGGATGAAGAAGAGATCGGTCATCTAACGCATACAGCAAACACGCAACACCTGTTAGTTTCACTCCGAAAAGTGAGCACTAAAACATGGGTTAAGTTTAAAAAATAAAAACGCACAGCACAGTAAGAATAATGAATGTTATTCCTCACACTATATTTAGGTGATACGGCTCTCGTATTTTCTTGTTTTTACCAACGCGTTTATCTGCAGACTTGTATCGAATAAACTGAAAAATATATTACCAAGACTTGGTTCTGAGTTAATAATGTATATAAGTAGAACAAAATATCTGCCAATATAAACAATTTATTACTTTCGGCTATAATAAAAGGACTGCTGTCGACCCTTTCCCACCGAGAAATCAGAAACAGTGATCTAAACACGTCAAAGAGTTAATCAAAAAAATTGTTCCCGAAAATTCGCTAATTTTCAATGTTTCGCTTAACCGAACCTCAAAAAGTTTCTTGTTTTGGAGCTCAGTTAAACTAAAAGTCTTTTTAATGAAAAATCTTAAAAAATGTAACGAAACGAAGAAGCACAAATGCGTTTTTATTATTTACTATTGAAATTAAAACCTATCCCCTAAAGTGTCTAACGATGTCATAGTTTCTTTTATTTTACATAGCGTTTAATTCAATAATGGAGGTTAAATTCAATAGGGATAATAAATAGTACGGAATGCTAGACAGGCGGATTAACTTATATTGACTCTCGTTCAGTGTTCAAATAAGAAATTTAATAGGATATGTTTACATATGCTTTTAGAATGTATACGTCAGGTTTACAAGTTATCAATTCAGTCATGATTACCTAGCACATCTTTCAATTTCCTTCTGTATCATGATTACTTGTTTTTAGTCAATCAAACAAAATTATGAGCCACTGCCATCAAACTCGAGTTTAGAGTTTAGTCAAAGGGTTGGCAACAAAGGGGAGTTGGCTTGGCCCTTAATTAATTAGATTTTAGCACGCCTAAAATTTCGGAATTGAAATGCTGGAGTCTAATAAAAAAGTCTAATCGAAGAAAAATTAAATTCTTCTTGTTAGAAATTGAGATCTCAAAAGATACTAATTACACAACAGTGTCAGTTTGGCTCAGTGTGAGGACAAAGCGCTATTATATTGCTTGCACCTGCTGCCCCGAGTCATTAATGAAGGTATCTTATTCGATTCCTACTTTACCATTTCATTAAGTGTTGTTAAAAATTTCCTAATTCGCTATTGCCGCTCCCCGCCGTCAATCTTTCTTGAGAGTTAGCAAGTAAGTCATTATATTTATTGGCGGCTATTACGACCTACAGTCAATAAATACAGGCTTTTTATTAGCCGCACAAAACTTCAATTTGTCAAGGAAAGTCGATAATAAAGAGTAAATAATCAATTCGCAGTCACGATTTTTGCTGCTTCTCGTTTGAAGCACACAGTTTTCATTGGTTTTAGTTGAAACTAAACAAGCTGCTTGTGTTCTGATATTCGGCGGGCCTCTTATCGCCAAATCAGTAGCTTGGGGGATAATTTTCTCGGCGAAATTGTGAAAAATAAAATGAGTAAATTGCATGAATGCAGAAGTTAACTTCAAAAATCTTTATTTTTTTCAGAAACTCTTCATGTTCATCTCTTGGTCTTAAAAAAAGAAAGGTGTGCACTAACAAATGGCTGAGGCTTTTGAGTGAATCTTTGGGCTCCAACAAAATAACATAAGAAGCAATTAGCTTATTATGGAAACACTTTTACAAAACCACGGGTCCACCTGCTTTTCACTGCTAGCACTTACTGCTCATAGGCTACTATTTTCACGCAATATTTGGCCTTTGATGAAATAATCTTTCGCATTTATACAATTAGAATGATACAAATTGATATTAGTTTTCTATAAAGTTGTTTCCTTGTTTTAATGGATCCATATCACGGCAGAGTTGCATGTTTTATACAATTAGGGCATTTTATGAACAAAATCTTCGATTCAATATAGGTCAGTGAAACATTTTATAATTTTATTCCTCTGAGGTATTTGACAATGTAATTTCTTTAGCCGTCAGGCAACACTGAGAATAAACACTGCTGGCCATCGCTGCTTCGGTTTTATTTCAAACATTCTAATGTCGGGAACTTTCATATCAATCAATTTAGTAAGTTAATTGATCAATTCAAAAAGCATTTTGTCACGCCCTACAGGGTTTCGGCGAGAAAACTGTTTCTTTCTTAAAACATCAGTTAAAACTGAATGAGTGTTTGAAGTTCTCTTACAAACGCCGAGTTTCGATATCGCCATTAAGACGGTTGCTACTAATACTCCATATATGAATTTGTTGCTCACCAAAGCCGTAACTGTTTTCTCTGCAAAGTTTTTTGTTGATGAAAAAGACTGATATCCAAGGGATAATTATACAACGACTTAATTTTTGTACAGTTTTAGTGACACCGTCTGAAATAAGCAGCTTTGTTTATGGTAAAAAGTTTAAAGAATCATTGCCCTGCTCCGAGACAAAAAACGGTTAATATCTTATTATAAAAAAAAAGCAGTAAAAAATCATGAAACGCAATGAATACAAGGGAAATCCTGTATTTTTTCTTCCTCACATTCTCCTTCTCAGTCTCACATCGCTGTACTGGTTACTGCTGCCTAGTTAATTTAACAGCAAGCTTTGCAACTGTTTTCAGCGTCGGTTAGAGTTGAGTAATAGAGTTGAGTGATAGAGTTGAGCCGTTTCTTTCTTGATATTTTCAAACTGATAAACAAAGATCAGAAAGGCTGCCAATATTGAACAAAATCTAGCTCAGTGCTTAGCTAACCAACAATCTTTATTATTCGAAAACACAACAGTACAAAGGAGAAAAAAAACATCTCCCTAAGTTTAGTTCAGTTAAGCGTAGCTTAGTTTAGTTTAGCTCAGTTTAGACAAGAAAATCAAACGTTATATAGTATTTGAAGGTCATAAATCAATAACGGGTATTGAAACAAAGGGCTCTGCGAAAAGCTGTTGTTTTTTTAGTGTGATACAAGAGTTTTAGGAAAGTACACATGTGATAAAGAATTCCTTGATGAGTTATCAATCGTTCAGTAAGTTTTTTAACTGAAGTATCAAAATATAACAGTAAATCAACCTCATATATAAAAAAAACAATATATACTAAATCAGCTTCCCTTTCCACAAATGGTTTGAACTTAACAAGTTACCCAATGAAAATGAAAATAAAAAATATTCAGAAAAATGTGACGACAGGGGAAACTTAACAGTTAGGTTCATGGAAGGGGTCCCCAATATAGTATTTTAGAATATACAGTGGTTCAGAGTAGCTTTTGATATACACTTGGAAGTATTATTCAAGTTGGGTTTAGCGTAATATAACTGTCCAGCAGAGAGTACTTCAGTCTATAGTGAATTTGATCGTAGTCGTTCGGTGTAAAAAGGTTCAGTACCCTGTCCAGTATACAGTAATTTAATATAAACCGGGCTCACGGTAGCTATCCAGTATAAAGTAATTCAATATAAAGTGGATTCATAGTAGCTGTCCAGTATACAGTAGTTCAATATAAAGTGGGTTCATAGTAGCTGTCCAGTATACAGTAATTCAATATAAAGTGGGTTCATAGTAGCTGTCCAGTATACAGTAATTCAATATAAAGTGGGCTCACGGTAGCTGTCCAGTATACAGTAATTCAATATAAACTGGGCTCACGGTAGCTGTCCTGTATACAGTAATTCAACATAAACTGGGTTCACGGTAGCTGTCCAGTATACAGTAATTCAATATAAAGTGGATTCATAGTAGCTGTCCAGTATACAGTAATTCAATATAAAGTGGGCTCACGGTAGCTGTCCAGTATACAGTAATTCAA
>JAOCPT020539589.1:0-11367 GCA_026546935.2 Palythoa grandiflora | reverse complement strand
GATACCACCCATCTCTGACCAACCAAGATGACTGTAAAAGTTAAGCTCTGATACTTTCAGATGACTTTCAATCACATAATCAGACAGTCAGCAATTTAATCAATCATTCATTAACCATAGTCACTTAATATTGCACAAACCATTTAACACACCAGGAAGTCCTTGAAAACACCTGGAATTTTAAATATTTTTTCAGGACCTATATAGCTTCCTGATGAAGGCCGTAGACTATGGCTACAACATCGTTAATGTTGCAATTTTTTTTGAATTTCCAGTAAGTAATTTATTTTATCTTGTAACATTTTATACACTGGATGGATAAACATTTTCATTACCGTTAATGTTTATCCTTTCAAAGGTTCTTAAATCACAAGGAGGAGAGGGTTACTATGGCAGAGAGTGTGATTGGTGGAGTGTAGGAGTGTTTGTTTATGAGATGTTAATTGGTAAGTATAATTTGTCAACCATTTACTATAATGATGATGATGATGATGATAGTAAGTAGTAGGAGGAGAATCATGGTGCTAAGATGATAGTAAATATCACATCTTTTAATTTCTTAAAAGTGCACAGTCACAGTTCAGTGTGTGGTCAAAAGCCGAGATGATGCTAGACAAGAATACAGTAAATTATTAATTTTTGAACCTCAAATATTACATTTCTAGCATTCTGATTGGTTCAATCAATGTCAGTTATCAGTACATATACCATGTGACCTTATATGTATATGGAAACATTGAATGAAATTTGATAAAGAAATTATTCCAGTTTATCTTGTCATATACTATACTCATTAATTAATATTATTATCTGGAACTTGCTGGCTATCTATCATCTCATATTCAATGCGTGTTCATGGAATAATTGTTAATAACACCAAAACAGGAATTATATTTAAGTATGACGTGGAAAAAGTGATTCTTGATTTATAACATAGGTGAAATAGTTTAAATTTTAGAGCAGCCAAATACCTTTGTAAAATCTTTTCTAGCCTGGAACAAATGAAGATTTACTTCGTATTTGGAACATTACTTTTAATTAATAATATATTTTATACCTTACTAACTGATGATGTTGATTGATTAATTATTTGATTGATTGTCCAGGTGACACACCCTTCTATGCAGACTCATTAGTTGGCACGTATGCAAAGATCATGGATCACATGAATTCTCTTCAGTTTCCTGATGACATAGAAATCTCAAAAGAAGCAAAAAACTTGATTTGTTGCTTTCTAACAGATAGGTATGTTCTCATCAGTAGATCAATACTTTATAAAGACTCTCCCTGAGGAGCGTTTCAGAGCTGTGAATATCATTAAAGAGGATAGTTGTTGTTGTTGTTGTTGTTATGCTGCAAAAAAATTAACAAAACCAAAACAACCTTGCCTTTTAGTAATCTGTGCACTGAAATGCTTTATCTTAAAGAAGTTAAAAGTGATTATTTAGCCCTCCAGGGTTTAGTGTTTTTAATGATCTTTTTTTAGTGACGTTGTTGATTGATGCTGTGTGGTAAGAACTCTGCCTTCTAACCACAAGGTCCTGGGTTTAAAGCTCTCAAAACACTTGACTCAGCCAAGTGTTGAACATGTGTGTGACTTTCTTTTCCACCAAAGTTGACTTAGCTTTCCATCATCTCAAGGTCGGTAAAATGAGTACCAGATTTCTTTGGGGCTTAACATGCAATGGATTAGTGCCCCATCGAGGCAGAGTCAGTGACTCTTGTCTGCTTAACACTTCAGAAACTGGAGATTAGCAAATACTTCAGTGGGTCACTTAGGCTCATGAATGTATTTAGCTTTGTAGTAAAAGGTTTTTTGAGATAACGGTGCTCAGTGTTCAAAGGGTGTAGCACCCTCACATCTTTCCCAACTGCCCTGTCATTTTATTCTGGTGTTGTGTTGTTTTCAGAGCCTTGGCCTTATTGTCGTCATGAAGATTGTAGTTAAAAGTAAAAACATTGTCAGAAATATTAATGATATGTAAATTAGGGCACCCTGTCATTTTTTAGGCTGACAAGAACACTGGGTGCTACATTGAGAAAAGGGATATAATAAATTTGCTACACCAAGATTAACATCATTTGTGATTTACAGAAATAATCTCACTGGCAGTTGTACTGTTTAAATAGATTTTAATGTGGCACCTGTTTCAGCTTAACTGTGGTGAAAGTTGTTAAAATCTTAATAAATGTGTGAGTGAGTTGGTTAAATGTATTAGAAAAACCTTATAAGGTTAAGAAATAACAAACAGTGTGTGAAAACTAATGCTCTTTGTCAGAGCAATGCTAATCCTCAAAACATTGCTTTCATATTTAAGAAATAAAACATGTTGATTGTTCTTTGTACCTACTTAGCCTGGTGAGAACCAGGGCTGGCGTTTGGGAGAATTTGAGAGCAGATCAGGGACAAATCAAGAAGCAGTCTAGGGTTTTCACCTGCTGAAGAATTCTTACAAACTTTGCCAAAGTTTTCACCAGGCTATAAAGGCATGGAGAACGTGTTTTATTTCTTTTCTAAATTTTTATTTTTCTGACTTCACAAAAAGAAAGATGATATAAAAAGTGCCGGCATATGGTTATCTTTCATTCATGAAACTGTAAATTCTCACATCTTGGTGACAGTTAAACATCAATTTTGTGTTTCACAGCACTATAAAAGCATGCTTGTCGACCAATTAAAACAAAAATTAATGTACTATCTAAATTTTTTATGAATGTCTTTAGAGTAAGAAGATGTTGGGCCTAACTGTGAATCGCTCTTTCCCAACAGGGCAAAGAGATTAGGTTTACGAGGGATCGGTGAGATCAAGGCACACAGGTTCTTCATCAATGATCAATGGGACTGGGATAATATTAGGGAAGGTAAGTTCTCTATTCAATTTTAACACAGCAAAAATGTTACTTCTGATTGTTTATTGCCTTTCATTCAATCAAATTCCCACTACTTCAGATCAAGAGTCCCTGGGAACCCCAGTGTCCCAAAGTGGAGGGTCATTTTCAAAATTGAGGTGTCACCAGGCTCTCCATCTCTCTTGACCACGTGCCAAGTGATTTTTTCGTGTGCCCCAGCGATGCAAGAAGGACGAAAGTGGTGCATCATTTTCACATTTTCTTGCATCAAATACATGTGGCGGCGCATTAATGGGAACACTGTTAATGCCTTGGCTATATTATACCTGTGTGCATTTTTAACAATTAATTTAGACTGCTGGGCACACAGTATTTTAAGATTTGTTTCCAGCAGCAGGTTCATAGTAATTTCAGATTCGCTCCTGGCAACCAGGCTCCCTGTGTTAGTCATCATAATATATATATATGCTGGTAAGCACATTGTACTGGGTTTGATGGTGTCATTTTCCATGGGTTGTACTTTACAGTTTTGTTTAAAGGGACCATCTTGTACGTACTAGCTGATTTATGTACCTAAAAGCCTGTATGACTTGTTGTTTGAAGGATATAAAAATTGGTATCACATCGAATACAACAAACATCTCAAAATAAAATCAAGCAGTAAGTCAATGAAAAACATAAAGTCGGTATAATGTGAACCACAAATTATCATTTGAAATGCATCTCACACATTTTAATTGAAGCTGGCAGGTATGTAGGCTTTTTCCAGCTGCTAGGTATAATTATATAGTATTTTAAGCATTGTTTCGGGCAGCTGGGTATATAGTTTTTTTAGCACTGTCTCCTGCAGTTGGGTATAAAATTATAGAATTTTGAGCACTGGTTTCAGTGGCGGGGTCTTTAGTATTTTGAGCACCATTTCCAGCAGCTGGGTATAAAGTTATAGAATTTTGAGCACTGTTTACGGTGGCTGGGTATAAAGAATTTTGAGTTTCATTTCCAGCGTTCATTTGAAGGGGCTAAAATTAATTTTTACGCTCATTTTGCTTCCTAACTGGCAGATGAGAAAAATTTCTGTCTACAAAATAAATGAAAGAATGTTTGCAATAGGAATACGTTTAAAATATTTTAAAATATATGTTTTACATATTAACTTTTTATCTTGATACTACTATTATAAAACGTCGCTTCAAATGTCAAAGGAATACGTTTTGTAAATTCATTTATATCATTTTATTAATTTTTCTCAGCTGTACCACCTGTTGTACCAGAGCTATGTGGAGATGACGACACCTCAAATTTTGATGATATTCCTGAACCAGAGTCGGCAGATGAGACATTTCCTGAGCCAAAGGTTTGTAGGAAAGATAATGCCTCCTTAAAACACAATTTTGTTGTTTCTCAGATCAGGGTTTGTACAGAATCCGGAAATCTAAAGAATTTCTGAAAAACATTGAAAGAGTCTGGAAAATAGAGCAAATGTCTGGAAAAAGCCTGAACTTACTTGGTTTCAGAGATATGCATGCTCTAAATTCAAAGTGTGATCCCACTGTTGAGACTGTCACATATATAATTTTCAAAAAGAACAACACAGACAATAGAAACATTGTCAGTTTATGCCTGGATCTGGTCCTCCTGGAGTTGGTCCTCCTGGAGTTGGTCCTCCTGGAGTTGGCCTCCTGGAGTTGGTCCTCCTGGAGTTGGTTCTCCTGGAGTTGGTCCTCCTGGATCTGGTCCTCTTGGAGTTGGTCCTCCTGGAGTTGGTCCTCCTGGAGTTGGTCCTCCAGGAGTTGGTCCTCCTGGATCTGGTCCTCCTGGATCTGGTCCTCCTGGAGTTGGTCCTCCTGGATCTGGTCCTCCTGGATCTGGTCCTCCTAGATCTGGTCCTCCTGGATCTGGTCCTCCTGGAGTTGGTCCTCCTCAAGTTGATCCTCCTGGAGTTGGTCCTCCTGGAGTTGGTCCTCCTGGAGTTGGTCCTCCTGGAGTTGGTCCTCCTGGTGTTGGTCTTGCTAGCAGAATTGGTGTTCCTCCATGGATTTGGTCTCCCCTTTTACTTGTTGTAATATTATCTTTGGAGGCAATTAGAGGCGTAAAATGAGTTTAAAATTGAAGATTATTATTTTGTGTGAATAACTTTCTGCTAAAGTTGGCTCAGCTTCCATCCTTACAAGATTAATAAAATGAATACCAGTTTCTGCTGGGAGCTAACCTGGACAGTTTAGTATCTTTGCAGAGGGAGTCAGTGACTGCTATCTACTTATTAAATACTATAGAAACCAGAGATAAGCACAATATTTTGCTCTAGTGAGGCCACTTAGGCTGGTAAAAGGATTTAGCTGTTGGTAGATCGTAAGAGGACAATATGATTCCTGAAAAAGTCAATATTTTATTTTTGTTTTTTGTGAATTTTCTTTACAATCAGAGAAGATCTGACACTCAAATATGTTTATTTTAGGCTTTTGCTGGGAACCATTTACCATTTGTTGGATTTACATTTTCAAAAGATGCGCAGTAAGTTGTACATTAATGACATTTTTCTTCATTTTCAAAAGCCTCTTTAACTGACCATTCTCTATTTTTGCAATACATATACTTTATAGTGGGTTTTAATCTGGTAACTAAATATATATCACGTCTGTTTTTAGTTGGTTTGGCAGTTGTGGAACACCAGGAAAGGACAGAATGGTGAGTCTGTTCTCTGCAAAAGTATTATATAATTATAAATGAAATGATAGTAGTGAAATAGGAAAAAGAAATATTAATATAAATAACACAGATAACATTAAATAAATGTAATTTTTAATTGTTTAAAATTCGCCAATAATGTTGTTTTAATATTATAGTACTGATATTAATGTTAATTGAGATGCTGATGCTAATGTTAATGATAATGCTGATGCTAATTGTGCTGTTGCTTTTAAAATAAATTTTAAAGGAGGTAATGATTAAAGATACGTTAGAGTAGTTAACTGTAAAATCATTGCTAGTAGTTACTAATAATACTAACAGTATTAATGGTAGCAGCGTTTCCGATAGAATAGCAAAAGTTCTGTCCTTCTTTCAATTGAATCCGTTATTTCAAAATACTAAGGTTACACAACTCGTTGTTTTACTTTGCACCCAACATAGTAAACTTTGCTTAAACTGCCGCTTTTTGCTTAAACTGCCACTTTTTAGCTCAACTGAAATTCAAATTTGAGTATTGAAGACCTGTCTAATAATAACTGCCATAATAATACAGTGAATATTTGCAGTACTGTAAGTAATATACGGAGAGAAAAATTATCCATTTTTTTTAGTCTAATATAACTAACCTCTTAGTTTAACATAGCGAGGCTATATTGTCTATATAGCTAGGCTATATAGTGAAACATAGCTAGGCTATAGACCCTATTCATAAATGGTGGCGATTTAAATATTCTTTTGTTTACATTCAAATTAACCCAACTAGCCTCGCTCTTGAGTTAAACTTTCAAAAGAATATGTTAACCAGAACGAGGGTTTTTGGGCTAATTTAAATGTAGACAAAAGAATATCAAAATCGACGCCATTTATGAATACGGTCTATACATGCATACTATACCCAGTCTCCCATTTCTTATTTTCGTTGAAAATAGAATTTTAAAGCACCCACCCCTTGAGCCTCTAGTGTCCCATACCCCCTTAACCTCACCACCTTCCATCTTATATTCTACCCTTTGGTTTCACTTTACATAATTTTATCTTCGTATTGCCACTGGCCAAACGAACTATAAAAGCTTAAGCAACGGAGTTAGAAAATTAAATTGGATTTGGATATCGTGTTAACAAATTATAATAGAGTTTGCACACTATAGTGTTGTACCAGTTTGTATTTTGCCCGTAACTAATTAGACCATCATATGGCCTTTAAAACGTGAACCTTATTCAAATGTTTATATTTTGCCTGTGTTTCATGCATACAGGGCTACCATTCCATTTCAACAAGCTCATCATCTTGTGAATCACTGGAATGATAACAAAAAAGTTCAGATCAGTAGGGATGGGCTGGTGAGTGAAAGCAAAGCTGTACAGGACGCCTAACAGACCTATTTGTAGTTTCTGAAAGGTAACCAACCTGAGGTTTTCTTATAAGAGAATAACATTGTCTCCCATGTCAACGAAGATCTTTAAAAAGTATATTAAGATGTCTAAATTTGTTCTTCATAAATTTAATTCCTGAAAAGCTCTGAGCTTGGCAGAATTTCTGCCTGAGGCATTTGAAAGCTAAATCCATTTACGAACCAGAGTGGCCCATTGGAGCCGGGGCTTATCTCCGGTTCTGTAGTATTAAATCGATGAGACTCATTGAATCCCCTGGTACAGGACATTATTTAGCGCAGGTTAGCAGAAGCTGGTACTCATTTTACCCATCTCGGGACTCGGGAGGATGGAAAGCTGAGTCAACTTTGGCGGCAAAGAGGGTAACACAAATTCTCAAATATCGGCTGACCCCACTTGTATTGAAACAAAAATTGCAAATCAAGACGTTAAAGCCACTTTTGTGGTACGTTTCGAGAAATTCATTCAGCGTGATTTACCAGCAATTAGATATTTCGATTTCATAATGGCGATCGGCCTTCGGCCTCGTGGAAACTCGTCATTGCGTCCTTCAAGGTCAAAATTTTTGGTTAGTTTTTCTCAGTAGAGCCCTTACACATTCTTTCTTTTGCAGGAGGTTGAGCCAAAAGTGGGGGAGGAGCTGTGCAAATTGTGGGAACAAGAGCCCGGTCATTTGGTTAATAACAGCCGATATCAGCCGAGACCAAACGTAGCCAGAGGGGGTAGGGCAAAACCGCCTGGTCCGAATTTAGCCGGTAGTCCTCAGCCTGGCATGGCAGCTCACGGTCACTGGCAAGCTTCGCCGCCAGCTGTACCCGGGTCAGCGGTCTACCAAATGTATGCTTCTCATGCGGCGTCCATGCCGATACCAGTCCCTTCACCTCACTCGCGCCATACTGTCGTTCAACAAACATTCCCTCGTCCATTCCAGGGAGCGGCTCGGCCCCAGGCTGCCGTTGCTTTCGCAACCCAATCAATGCCACCGCAACAACCTCAAGTTCGTGGCCAGTCCCAACGATACCCTCTTGCACAACCTGGCCTGATGCAAGTGAGAGGCATTGGCCCAACAAATACGCATTCTGGCAGACACTCAATGCAATCTTACGCGCCTGCACGAAAATAGATTTAGAATTTGAAGTATACTAAAGAAAGTGAATTATAACTTGTTCACATCTGTTTGATCTCCAGTGCGAAGCTAAAAGTTGGAAAGAATTTTTAACAGCGTTGCCACGGTCCTTGAAAATCCTGGAGTTTGGGAAAAAACACAGTGTAAGTAAACAAGGCTCTCGAAAGTCCTAGAATTTTGGTAGTGGTCCTTGAAAATCCTGGAATGGGGAAAATGTTTCTTTATTTACTTCCGAAAATAAAAATAAGCTAAGATATTATTGTTCAGTAAAATATTTTTGATGTGACAACGTTGTAAAACAAAAACCGCGATTCTGATAGGCTTGATTTTGTCCAGTAATAAATCTCCAAAGGCTTGTTATTATAGTATGTGTATTTTCGATCTGATTTGTGAAAGAAATGTGTAAAGCATTCAAGTTTTATTTGATAGAGAAGGTCCTGTATTTGCTTGAAAAAGTCCTAGAAAGTCCTAGAAAAGTCCTGGAATTTCACATCCATTAAATAGTATCAACCCTGTATTAAGTAAATTTGTGCTAATATATACGAAAATCAGTGTAAAATACAAGTCTCCGTCATGATATAATTATTTAAAATGAGGCATTATAACACACAGTTATGATAAAAGCAAACGTTTGCGCTGTACATGAGCATCTTCAGGTTGCCTGAGTGGAGAATCTACTTTTGTCCGGTCGAATAAACAATTATTGTTAAGAAATATTCAAAAAATAAACAGCTGACTCGCAAAAAATGACCTGTAACATTTTACTAAAGAGGTGAAATGAAAGGAAGCAAGATTTTTCTGGATTGCCACAACCGCTAACCCAACACATTTTGCTGACCTCGCGCAGGATTTATATAAAAAACACAAGGTTAACGCATCGTTATGTGCCGACGAGGCATGAAAATTGTAGAGTATTGTGTATGTTTGTGCTCTACCATAAGGCAGCTCTATGGCAATATTAACATACGCTTTGCCATTCTTAAGTGAGTCCAACCCCATTCTCTGTCGTCCTGGGGGCCTGTTTCCCTCGATTCTTCCTTCCATAACAATTGTCAGTAGATCACCACGCCTTAATGTGTGTCCTATCCATCTCTTCTGTCTATGTCGGGAACTTACCTCCACAGCTCCAGACTCAATAAATTAATTAATCTCACTGAATATTTTCTCTGTTTTACTGATCACAACAACAATCTAATCGCCACAAACGTCAGTTCCGAAAAGTTAATAATTAATCTAGTCTTGTCAAATGTTCACTGATTCACAATAGTTTCCACTTCCGGTAAATTTTCGACATCTATTCCTAATGATGTCAACCACTTGTCGTCTTTCTCCCACCTGGGTGGGTTCCTCCTCGTTGGAAACCTTGTGCGCGCATGAGGTGCTGAGCAACTTTCGCCAGAACCACATCTCGCAGCTCTCTAACCTGGCAACCTCTTTCCTGCTCGCCCATAAAGAAGTGTACTCCTGACTAATGACTATACAAGGTGCCTTCTCAGGGTGGGACATCAAATCATAGGCGCTTTTTATGGAGCGAGTATTGAACTTAAATATGCAAGCTTTGTGCCTCATCTCGTGGTGAACAAAACGAAAGCAGCGGTTCTCTCATACTAGAAGTCTGTGTGTTCTCTACATATTAAGCCAGAAAGTAAGCAGAAGTTGTCAACGCAGAAATTTTGCCCCGCAATAATACGTCAGTCAACCCTACGCAGGGACGGATATAGGATTTTCAAAAAGGGAAAGGGGGCACCACGAGCGCTGTAGACGCGAGCTTTTTAGGGGGTGTGGGAGCATGCTGTCCCAGAAAATTTTGAAATTTTGAATTTTTAAAATGACTATTTTTTAGACCAATTTCTCGCTCATAAGCCTCTTTCAAATTATCGATTAAAAAGGCTAAATCACAAAGAATTGAAATGAAAACCTAGGTTTGGTATATCGTCGAAAGAGAAGTGTGGGGCACCTTGGTCCATGGGGACTGGTATTGAATGTGTTTATGACTGTGATTTGACTTTGCTACGAATGTGTAGCGATTCTTCATTTCACTGTCATTGTATTTCCATGTAAACCCGATCAGTTTTCGAGTATTTTACGCTAATAAATGTTCGGCTTTGTATGGAAATACAATGAAACAGGCAAACGAACGTTCGAGAAGAATCGACGATTCCTGAAGTGACGTCATTCCCTGTTCTAGACCCAGACTTACAATTCCCGGTCATCTTCGTTGGGCGTGGCCGGCGCGGGAACTTTAAAGCTTGGTTTTGTGGCTAAAAAATGTGACGGAATAGAAAACGTTTTTTTAGAATACTTTTCTACGTATTCTAGAAAACCGACAAAAGCGCCGTGCGCAAAATAGACACTTTAACAGTGAGTTTTTATGACAATTTTAGCCTTTTTCAACTCTTTTATTGTTCCTTCTTTACATCTACACAAAATTAACATGATTATTTTCGGACACAACCGAACCTTGTTCGTGATGACGTAACAATAATATTTTTGAACATCAAAACGAGGTTTGGTTATGCTATATGCATCGGACTACTGTGAATTTTGGTGTCGTTACTATGTTTTTTGACTGTTTTGGTTGTGTCTTAAATAGTAATACCTCACTGATGCATTGAATAGAGTTCTACTAAATCTAATAACAAAAGCCAGTCTTTTTGCCATCATTCTCGCTCAAGGATAAAGAGTTATGGTCAGAGTGCATTGTTTAAAACAAACAAACAAACACTCCAGTGAACAGACATGAGAGAACACACATAACGAATCGCTGAACTGTAAAAACAGTCAAACTAACAGACACTCCAGTGAATAAACATGAGAGAACAGACAAAACGAATCGCTGAACTGTGAAAACAGTCAAACAAACAAACACTCCAGTGAACAGACATGAGAGAACAAACAAAAAACGAATCGATGAACTGTAAACCAGTCAAAACTCCCGCCGTCCCACAAAGCATTTCACCACCAAGCCTCACTTTGATGTCCTCATGACGTCATCATAAATAATAGCTATTGCTAAGTTAAATTACAAGTTTAAGTTAGGTTTTTACCTGAAAATATTTCATAATTATCGCCCCTCACCCTTAGGCTTTTGTAGATTGTGCTAGCAGCATAATGGGGCAAAACGAGCATGATTTTGAGGTTTTAGCACATTTTAACACTGCAAGCATAATTTATGTTTTTTCAAACCAAAAAGGATAATTTTTAGTACACGACTCGCTTTGTACTTCATTTCTACATTTTTTAAAATAAATATGTTTGGCGTGTTTCATGGACTGTTAAATCAGCGGTCATCCTGTGGTCTCTTCTCAGTC